>JAQZBX010063999.1:0-16581 GCA_029593785.1 Cabassous unicinctus
GTCTGGTGTGCTGCTGGGGGTGGAACTGGTGACTAGGCCAGGCAGGAGAACCTTTGCAGATTCCAACCCCCACAAGGGCCCACATCGGGTCCAGTTCTGCAGGAGAACCCCAGCTTAGGCCTTTCAAGGCCCTCCTTGTCTTGGAGTCCTCCCTAAGAAAAATGTTCTCCGTGTTCTTTTTATCTTCCCAGAAGCCCTGCAGCAGGAAGAGCAAGAGGGAGCTGGAAACGAAGAGGTCCAAGAGAAAGGAGGAGGTGAAAGCCGTTCTCCAGCTGGTGCTGTTAGAGACCCCTGTGGGAGAGCCCCACTGCCCAAGGGAGGTGGCAGACCTTGTGCTCTGGCTCCCGGGCTCTCTCCCTGTGGAAAGGGCCTGAAGCTGCCAGGCAAATAGCCCCCATTCACCAGCTGCCCACAGGGGGTGCTGATCACCCTCAGCCCCAGCCGAGCACCCCCAGCCATCACCAGCACTGCATTCCTCTGGGGTGGTGTCTGCTCTCTGCCAGGACCCTCTTAGTGCCTGGCGAGCATTCTCCCACTCATGCCATCCTCACTCAGCCTTCTGAGCGGTTCCATCACTGTTTCGGGAAGATAGGTTTGGGTACATCTTCATCAGCATAGGTCTAACTCTGGAGACCTGTGGGTGTTCTAGATGCTTCTCCCCGTCACCACTTCCCAGTGCTGCAGCTCTTCGTAATAGGGCCTGGGTCACTCATACCAGACAGAAAATATCCAAACCCACTCACTTCCTGCTTCCAGCCCCCAAATGGACCACGGCCCTCCCAGACTGATCTGGGTTTTTTGTTTGTTGGCTTTTTTTCTGAACTCACAGAGGAGAAAGGGACCAGCCCCCCGGACTATCGGCACTACCTTCGAATGTGGGCCAAGGAGAAAGAGGCTCAGAAGGAGACAATTAAGGATCTTCCCAAGATGAGCCAGGTAGGCCCAATCAGAGCCTGCAACAGACATTTCTGGAGAACTCCGTCCAGACCAGGATCCAACATCCCTGTCCAGATTGGGACCTAACATCTCTGTCTACCCACATTCCCAGCAATTTCCTATTGGGTGGGAATTCTCATCCATCCCACTAGAGCTCTTTAGTCCTGGATAGCAGTCAGTGATAATTCACATCAAAAGGTTAATGCTTCAGGGCCTCATGCAGCACTGTGTGTCTGTGATTACGATTTGTTCAGATTCGATCAACATCCATGAACCGGGAACACACAGGGAAAGGTGATCCTCAAATAGCCACTCACACACCTTTGACCAAAAAGCATCTGTGGCACCCCCACTCCCAACAGGTCCCGCACAGACCCTCCGCCCATGCAGCCTCACTCTGTCCCCTCCAGGCCCTGGGAGGGCCACGGTTCATTTGCTGGTTCTCTTATTGGGAGCTTGGCGTCTCACCCAGGGTCTCATGGCCTGGAAGTGGCAGGCCTCAGGCAGCTGGCCAAGGACCATTCTGGAGTGCAGGCCTGATCTCCAACCCTCCTCACCAGGCCCTGCCCTGGCTTTGCCTAGGGGAGCACCCTCCAATCTGTGTACTCTCTTACCCACAGGTCTAAAGGAATGGGGTGCCCCCTGAAATGAGGCCTCATCCCATTCTCGGGCCAGAAGGCCCAAATTCGGGGTGGGGGGGATAAGTACCTAGAACTTACCCCCACCATCACCCACACACACTTCACCCAAACTTGTCATCAACCGCCCCCCCCCAAAGAGCTTCACTAAAGGGCAAAGATGAAGCTGCTTCTGATTAAAAAGGTAAAAAGGAAGCTGATGTGGCTCAGTGATTAAGCACCAGCTTCCCATATACAAGGTGGGTTAAATCCCTGGCCCTGGATACCTCAGGAAAAAAAAAAGATAAAAAGAACAAGGTGAATCCAAAACACAGGGGAAAAGTCCTTGTGGTAACTGAGTTCAGAACAGCTTAACATAAATCTGTCTCTGCTATCAGAATGGATGTAGGGACAGGAAGACTCCACATCAGCACTGCATTTATCTCATTGTGGAAAGAAAGTTGGCCAGAAAGTCCTTCTGAGGGCTGTGTGATATTGGGCCAGCCACTTGCCCTCTTTGAGCCTCAGTTTCCTAATCTGTGAAATAGGAACGATACGGCACAGGTTTACAGAAACAGCGACCATGACAACATCCCAACGCTAGCGAGAATGGCCGACACGGTTGGCCTGGCTAATACCAGGGCAGTCTGGCCCATCTTTGACCATCTCCCTATTCTTTCATTTTTGTTTTGTTTTCCTCTGAAAAAGGAACAGTTTATTGAGCTGTGCAAGACACTTTACAACATGTTCAGCGAGGACGCCATGGAGCAGGACTTGTATCATGCTATTGCCACAGTGGCCAGCCTGCTTTTGCGCATCGGAGAGGTCGGGAAGAAGTTTTCAGCCCGGGCAGGAAGGAAGCCCAGGGACGGTGCCTGCGGTGGGGAGCACGAAGGTGCCACCGAGGGGCAGGAACCCCCAGCGCCCCAGCCCCATCAGGAGCCGTCACGGGAACCGCAGCCCCCAGCCGCAGGGGACCCCCAGGCCAAAGCCGGCGGAGACACCCACCCAGGGAAAGTGCCACAGGAGAGCCAGGTGGTGGGCGAAGGGGGCAGCGGCGAAGGGCAGGGCTCCCCCTCTCAGCTTCTGTCCGACGACGAAACCAAAGACGACATGTCCATGTCTTCCTACTCGGTGGTCAGCACAGGTTCGCTGCCATGTGAGGACCTCGCGGATGACACAGTGCTGGTGGGTGGGGAGGATGGTGGCCCAGGGGCCACTGCCCGCTGCGGGGGCACCGTAGACACCGACTGGTGCATCTCCTTCGAGCAGATCCTGGCCTCCATCCTGACCGAGTCTGTGCTCGTGAACTTCTTCGAGAAGCGGGCGGACATTGGACTCAAGGTAAAGGACCAAAAGAAGGTGGAAAGACAGTTCAGCACCTCCAGTGACCACGAGCAGTGCGGGGTTTCCGGCTGACCTCTGCCGCTGTGACTGGCTCAGGACCGAGGTGTCAGGAGTGCGGGCTGGCCTCTCGTTGCTGTCCTCCCTTCCTGTTTTCTCCTGAAAGATGCACCTCTCCAATTCTCCCCAAAGCAGTGAGTTGTCAGTGAAAAGAAAGCTGATGCACTCAGTTGCCTTAGACAGATTCCCCCAGGCCTGGATCTCCTGGTTCCCGGTGGAAGCTAGCCAGCTGCTCCCGTTCCAGGGAAGAGACTCACTCCCCTACCCCTCCCAGCTTCCTCTCAGTCAGTGGGGACCCCACCTTGAGCCTGGGCCAGACCCCATGTAGCATTAGATCTGCCGCCTCTTGCCCAATGCCCTGTATACCCTGTACCCTCGCACACAAGCGTGGGCATGATGTGGCCAGGCCACCCCAGTGCCCTCCATTCACAGGCGGTCCTGCAGCTGCGTGGCCCGGGGTTCTTTCCTGCCACTGCGCACCATGGTGAGGTGTCGTCGGCTTGTCTGGGCACCAAAGTGGGTAAAACTTTGCAGGTGCTCTCCAGGAGCCCCTGAGCCAGAGGCTCTGTCGGGCCAAGAGAAGACTGAGGAACCCAGGGCAGAAAACGTGTATGGAATAGCCTTGGCGGGGGCTCACAGTGTTACTTTAAATGCTCTATCAGCTTGTAATCCTCACCGTCAACTTTTAAAAAACACATCCCTCAGGCCCTGATCTATTTCCATGTATCCATTTCAGTTTGCTAAAAATCACTCCATGCTCAATGCCTTAATAAATCCCAGAAAGAAATAAACACACTGTGTACAGAGCTTTAATAAATCCCCTTCACCACTGCTTAGGCCTCCTGGCATCTACCCTGGGGGTGGGGGGCAGGCCATGTTCAAGAGGTTGAGAGAGACTTCATTCCTCTCCCCATACTCCTGGGGAAAGGAAGGGGAGACAGGGTCAAGGCCACCTGGGAAGATGGGGGACTGGGAAGGTGCGGATTCAGGCTGGGCAGGGTCTGTGCTGACCTGCGGCAGGGGAACCCACAAGTCTGAGTGGGCCGGGGAGGCAGGTTCTAAGTGGGTGTTTTAGTTTGCCAAAGAGCTGCCAATGCAAAGTACCAGAAACGTGTTGGCTTTTATAAAGGGTATTTATTTGGGGTAAAAGCTTACAGTTCCAAGGCCATGAAAAGTCCAACTCAAGGCACCATAAGAGGTGCTTTCTAAGCCTAGTCAGCTGCCATGTGGTGAAGCAAGATGGCGGGTGATCTCTTCCTGGTCTCTGCCTTCTCCTCCAGGCTGTACCATCTCTCCTGGAGCTCAGCTGAGGGCAACCAGGCATAGGGTTTTTCTCTTGCCAGGCCTCTTCTCTCAGGCTCAGCTTCTCAGCTTTTTTCCCAATTTCACCTGCAAGCTATCAGGCAAATGGCTCATCTCTCCCAGGAGCCTCAGCTGTTTGAGCCTCTTTTCTGTCATGTGGCAGTATCAAAAATGGCAGCACTCTCTTTTCCCAGGTCTGTGTGAGTGAGTCTTTCTCTGTGTTTCTGTTTATATTAGACCCAGAAAGGGGATGGAGACTCAACATGATGTAGTCCAATCAAAAGCCCTAATGTGATCTTATCAAGTAATCTGATCAGAAGCCCCTCAGCTGAACTTAATGCAATCAAAGGGTATCACACCCAGAGTAATAGATTAGTTTACAAACATAATATCTCTCTTTTGGGGATTCATAAAATAATTTCAAACTGCCACAGTGGGTCTGGGTGGAAGAGGTGTCCCTTGGGACTGAGCTACAGCAAGCCATCAGCCCTTGGGTTCAAGGAGCACAGGACCTGCTTGCTTTCCAATTGAAGCTGATCATCTGTGGGCCTCCCCCAACAGGACCCGCTTCTCCTAAATATTGGCTATTTATATATTTTTTAAATTTAACAGTTTTATTGAAGTATAATTTACAGACCGTCCTAGTTTGCTAGGGCTGCTATGAAAAACACCACACCCCGGTTGGCTTAAGCAACAGACTTACCATCTCATGGTTTTGGAGGCTAGGAGTCCCAAATCAAGGTCTCCACAGGCCTTGCTTTCTCCTGGGGTCTGTAGCATTCTAGTGCTGGCTTGCCATCATCCTTGGGGTTCCTTGGTGCATCTCCACTTGCATCACATGGCACCCTGCCTCATTCTCTGGCTTCTTCTGACTTCTAGTTTCTACTGACTGGCTGTGTCTGAATTTCCTCAGCTTATAAGGACTTTAGGCATATGGCTTAAGGCCCACCCTGATTCAGTTTGGCCTCATCTAAATAAGATCTTTGAAGATCCTATTCACAAATGACTCCAGACCATAACTAGTAAGAGCATCTTCAAAGGTCCTCTTTACAAATGGATTCATACCATTTGCACATTAAAACTTGAACATGTCTTTTGTGGGGGACATGATTCAATCCCCAATACAGACCATAAAATGTCCTTCTTTTCCATTAGAATTCAGTGATTTTTAGTCAACTTACAGAGTTGTGCAGCCATCACAACAATCCAATCTTAGAACATTCCATCACCCCAGAAATGCCCATTTGCAGCCCCAATCACTAATCTACTTTCTGTCTCTAGATTTTATGCCTGTTTTTTTTTAATAACAAATCTCTACATGGTTTTACTTTGTTCACAACCATTGTCATATTCTCAATAAATGCAGCAAAACATCAAGGAACTGAACAAATAACTGTTTTCTTTCTTTTAAAAAAAAGGACTAATAGATTAAACAATACAATTTCCTTTCTGGTATTTGGACAAACCAACCACATGCTTTTCCATAAAATAATTTCAAAGTAAATTCCAAAGGATTTATACCAAAAGGACTATGTTCTTAGGCCATAATGCAATCAAATAAACATACACCTAAGAATCCCATACATTTGTCAACTTTAAATTGACTGTAATCAATTTTAAAAGATATGAAATAACCTGGAATTTGGATAAATGCTTTAAATGGCACACAGAAGTATAAACTTGTGAATATTCCAAAGAAATTAAACAAAATATAAAAATGATCTTAGTTGCTTCACATAATAAAAGAACAACAAAATTGTACAATAGTGCATTCAACCTGGGGTGATATTCAAAATATTTAAAGTCAGAATAATATAAACAATATATGGATAATACAAATAAATATTTCAAATGTATTCTTTATTCTGGAAATAAACATGGATAATTGTATATTTAAAAACTTCCTACAAAGTGATATAAATTGTACCAAATCATTAAATCATTATAGTAGGGGTATGTGTGTGTTAGAATTACAAAGTATTACAAGCTTATGGCAGAAAGGTGGAAAAATACAGAAAAGTAGAAAAACAACTTTTCCCAGGACTTAAGACTATTGACTCAGTATTTTGGTGTTATATACATATATAAACTTTTTATTTTGAAACACTTTCAAAAGTATAGGGCAGTTACAAAAATAATACAAACCCCAGAGAAATCCAAAATGCCCTTATACCCCAGATACATTTTGTCACATTTACCGTATCTATCAATGCATTTTCTAAACACTTGAGTGTTGATTATAGACATCAAGTTCCTTGAACAGTTAATACTGTCATGTGAATTTCCTAAAAACAAGGAACTTGTTTTTATGTAACCCACTTAAGGGCAGTTATCAAATTCAAGAAATTTAACATTGCTATAAAGCTTCCAATTTTTTTATATGTCCCAACAACGTCCATTTAAGCCTTTTCCACTCCCTTGCTAGATCCCATCCGGGATCATGTATTTAATTGCCAGTTTCTTTTTTAATTGTGGGAACATAATATTTATTGTTGTCACAGAGTGGAGCTCATACCATATATGAAATTTTATCCCGTTCTTTTCATTAAGCATTAAACACGTTTTGCCTTCTGCTCTTAGCCACAATAACTCAAATATGTAGAAATGAACAAAGACCACCCAAATGAGAACAGAGGCAATTTATTCAGAGCTTGCTATCGCAAAGGAATCAGCCATCATCGCTTGGGTTTGGTAGAGAATCAAAGGCAAGCAGGGAAGTGGGAGAGCTTCATAGTGAAAAAATGGGAAGACTTCAGGTATACCCTGGTTGGAGGTTATTGGCATGAGGAAGCTGGAGGTGGGCTAACTAGAAGCGAGATTGTCTAATGTGATTGGTTTGGGGAATATATTTGGCTTTCTCTGGTTGGGTTCTGAGATTGAAGGAGGTAGAACTGGCAGTCATTGACCAAATCTTGACCATACTGGCTTGTTGCTATGGGTCAGAGTTCTATGGTCATATATGGCCTGGCCAGTGTCCATTTGCATATTCAGTCTCTCAAACATAATTTTTAAAACTAATTTGTTTTCTGATATATGTTTATTGTACAAAATTTGAAAAACATTTTAAAAATTTTAAATCATAAATATCCCAAACCCCTCCACACACATAGGGAAACAAATACCGTTTAACATAATTGAGATTATGTACATTTTGGTAACCTCCTTGCTCCCCAACATCATGCGCCAGCATTTTCATTTCAAACTCTTTGTTATGACTGCATCATGATGGATGCTGATTTTATCTTAAGCAACCATTCTTTAGGATACTTATTTCCATTTTTTACAGTTTTAGTATTTGTGCAGTGTATATTAATGCACAAATAATAAATCTGTCTGCTTGTTGATTATTTTATTAGAGGTAATTGCCAAATTGCTTTCCAGAATACTTATTCCATTTTTACAATTCTACCAGCATCCAAAAAGAAGGCACCTCTCTCACCACATCCTTTCCAGGATTCAATATGATAATTAAAAAAAAATTTTTTTTTTGTATTATGAAAGGCAAGGGGGAAAAATGGGTTATGTTCATTGCATTTCTTTGCAAGTGAGATTGAACATGTTTTCGTGTCAGGGACGTGTCAAAGTCTTGGCTGGCTGGCGTTAGGGTCCCAATAAATGGGGTGATATATTCCTCTCTGCCCACAGCGGGTCTTGCTTCTTCACCTTCCAGAGTGAGATCGGAGTGGGGCTTCCTCGGCGGGGTTGCAGTAGAGATTGGTTTTTCGTTTTCAGCTGCCTCCTCGTCTCCTTCTTCCGGAAGCAGGGGGCTGGTGAGCTTTGTCTGTTTCCCAGGATGATCCGTTCTCTGGCCCTCCGGGCTCTAACTCAAATGTTAAATAACTGACCCTCTCAGCCCAAATGTCTTACAAATCCCAACCATGGACCTCGGGGGATATGTGGACCGGGGCAGGTGGGCCCCCCCATCTCCTAGTTTGCGGCTAGAAAAACCTGAGGGAACGGTGTGGGCCAAGGCTGGAGATTCTGCGCTTGTACCTTCAATCTTCCCGTCGAGCCCGAAAGGAAACGCCGCCTTAGAAAGAAAAGGGAACTGGCCGGGGATCGCACAGCGACTCAGTAACTTGGCCGACCCTCGAAACACCACAAGGCCCGACTCCGCAACCAAGATGAAGACCTGGGCCCTTCGCAGGCGTGAGGGGGTCAGCTAACCACCGAGACTGTACCGCAGGCTAGAGCGGCCGGAGCGCGGGTGGGGCGAGAGCGGGAGGGAGACCGGGGGGCGGGGCTAGAATGGGCGGGAGCGGGGCGCGCGTGCGCAAACGTACGCTAGTCGGCGACGGAGGCCGCGATGGCGCCGCCTCAGCGCGTTAGGGTTCTGCGGTGCTGCTCTTGCCGCGTCTTCCAGGCTGACCAGGTGGGGCGGGAGCCGCCACCTGCGGTGACGGGGTGCGCCTGGGGCCCTGTGAAGTGACAGTGACTCGTGCTAAGGCCCGGCTTTCATTGGTGTCGCTTCCTCCTAACGTTGTTCTGGGCTTTCTGTTTTCCCTTTTTCACTTGGTGGTTTTACGAAATTTAGAAACCAGAGGGCCCCAGGGTTTCCGCGGAGGCGGCCTCTCGTGAGTTCTGGCGGAGAGCTGGGGAAATTAGGTTGAGGACAGCCTCTTGTTTCCAGAGCCACGTCCCCAAAGTGGCTCCTTCGCAATTTAAATGTAAGGGAGTTGACAGTTTTTTAGACTGACTAGAGAGGAAAGCGTGGTTGTGCCATTGAGGCATTACTGGTCGACGCCGGGCGCCCTCTGGTGTTACTCTCGGCTCTGCCACCGTCTTCATCCGCGTGGTGAGGGACTCGACGCCTGGTTTCGAAAGCAGAAATAAAGGGCGCTTTGAGTGTTTTGAACAAGATAATAGTTATTTTTCAAACGTTGTTTGCCTCCTTGGTTTTCAAGAAGGAAGATGGGGGTTGTTATTTAAGGAATACCTTTTTGGACCAAATTCTAGCTCCCTTCGGTGCATCACCTAACACTGCTGTCAGTGTTACTGCATCTGGTAGTCCTATCCTCCTCCTGGTTATCTGCTTCTAATATCCTGTGCCCTGAAAAAGGATAGCAGCAAACTTATTTTAAATGTATGTTAAAAAGTCATGTTAGATTGTATATATGGTAATAGGATAAAAAAAAATTTAATCCATGGAATTACACTACACAGTGAACCCTAACTTACAGTCTACCTTGTACATCAACAGTGCAAGGTGTTGTTGATGGGGTGGTGTACGGGAATCCTGTATTTTATGCATGATTGTTTTGTAAACCCACACCTTCTCTAATAAAGAAAAAAATTTTTGAGTCATGTAAAGTGTTAAATTTGCACCTGTAATCATGCGTTTAATGCTGAAACTTCAAGGGTGCAGAAACTGATTTTACATATTTCCTTTTTTTTGGACTGTGTTCTAGGAATTGAGGATA
Source organism: Cabassous unicinctus (assembly GCA_029593785.1). Taxonomy (NCBI): domain Eukaryota; kingdom Metazoa; phylum Chordata; class Mammalia; order Cingulata; family Chlamyphoridae; genus Cabassous; species Cabassous unicinctus. Next base: position 9,680 of record JAQZBX010063999.1, read on the forward strand.
AGTGGAAATAATTTACATTTTAAAAATACACAATCTAGTGCATCTTCTTGTGGTCATTTTCAATTCTATGAAAAATGATTTGAAACCAAAAGGGGGAAGTGGGGGAAGGAAGTTAGTTTCATTGCAGATCTGCTGTGTACCAGGCAATTTCACACATCTCATTTCATTTACTTTCAACAATCTATGGGTTAGGTATCGTTGCCATTTCACAGAGATGAGAAATCCAGGGAAATCAAGTGATTTCTCCATCTAATAAATGGCAGGAAAAAAAGTTATACCATATTATCTCTCTCCAGTGCCCCAGAGCTGGCCAGTTACTGTGTGTCATTCCAGATCTTTTTTTAAAAAATGTGTTTCTTACTTGCATGTGTACCCAGAGAAAATCCAGAGCATTTTAATGGTGTTTTAAGATTGATGCTAAGAAGTAGAATTGCTGGGTTATAGAATATACCTACTTAAATTTTTAGTAGATGCTGCTTGTCCTCCTTAGAATCCTTTTGGTTAGTTCCCTCAAAAACTTGGTGGTATTTGTATTAGGATCATATTAATCCTATTAATTTATAGGAATCGGCTAGACTATTTCATGACATTGAGCATGATATTTCATTCCATTTCTTCAAGCCTACTTTGGTGTCTCTTGGAAACATTTCCTTTCTTGTTCTTATAAGTGGTCACTTCATTATCTCTTCTAACTAGGTGTTTGCTTTTATAAAGGCTATGTTAATTTTTGAAGTTATATTAATTTTGTACCCAGGCACTATACAAAATTATTATTGGATTGTCTTGCCATTTTTAGTAGTTTTTCATTTGATTCTCTTGGGTTTTCAGGTTAAAAAAAAAATTCCTCTTATCTATAAATAATCATAGTTCTTTTATTCCCCTCTCTTTTCTAATTCCATTGGCTAGTACATCCAGGAAAAAATGATAAATAATCCTTGGCTTGTTCTCAACTTTCATGGGAATGTTTATAGGGATTCTCCAGCTTTAGGGCTGATTTCAAGTCATTTTATCATGTTAAGAGAGGACCCATCTAGTGAGTTTATCAAGAATTGAAATTAAATGTTAAGAAATCTTTTTTGAGACCTCTAGTGGTAGAGCGCTAACTTGATATTGTTCCCTATGGATAGCCTGTTTTCCCTGCATCACTTATTAAGGAGTTTGTTCTTTTCTCACTCTTAAAATGCCACCTTTATTATATACTAAATTTTCGTATATTTCTTGGTTTATTTCTTTCTCTGTATTCTTTCCCATTGGTCTTTTATTATTATTTCTGCTCCAGTTCCACCCTTTCTTAAATAATCATCTGAGCTATTTTTCTACAATTCTCTTATAGGTGAAAAAGAGTCTCAAATGGACATGCAAAGCTTGTGGAGAGAAGCAGTCCTTTTTGCGGGTGAGTTCTGAGAAACGGGGTGTCTAATGCTTTGTCCAGAAAGCAGGTGGGACCCAGCACTACAGAAGGGTGTTTCTCAGGGAGTCACAGCATCCCACAGTTGGGTTCATTTTCTACCTCACAAAGCTCACTACATAGTGAGCTCCTGTTCCCTACTTTTCTTTTCCTTCAGGAAGCAAAATGGCTCGTGCAGTGCCTGGAAAGTTACCTTCATTTGTTTATTCATTCAGCAAGTATTTATCAAGCACCTTCTGTCTGCTAGGGGCACAGGGCAAACGATGAAAAAAAATAAAACCGTTCTTGCGCTCACAGATCTGCTGGTGCAGGAGGGGAAGAGAAAGTAATACAAACGTGCACGCGTGCACATACATAATTTCACACTAGACTGAGCACAATGAAAAGAAAGTGCACAGGGCTGTACAAAGATAACAGGAGAGGGAAGCAGGTGTGGCTCAATGGATAGAGCCCCCGTTTACCATATGGGAGACCCCGGGTTCGCTTCCCGGGGCCTCCTTGTGAGGGCAGGCCGGCCGGCCCGCGCGGCGCGGTGGGCTGATGCAGGAGGACTTCACAGCAAGGGGGAGATAGGCAGACACGGAAGAAGCACACAGCGAATGGACATAGTAAAAGACAAGCAGCAAGGGGGGGATAAATAAATAAATAAATAAATCTTTGAAAAAATAAAATAAAATAACAGGAGAATCAGACCCAGTTGGAGGTGGGGAGGGGGCTGTGGGTGGATGCTGGAGGGTGGGAAAAAGTGGGGCTAGGCAGCTGGGCAATCAGGGAGCATGTAGATTGAAGAGAGCACATTGCAAATGCTTTTCTTTGGCCCTTCTTTTTTCACCTAGCTTCATGGACATCTTTTCAAGTCCAAACCCAAACTTTCCCACATCCTGGGCTTTGTTGAACCACTCCTTCACATGATCCAGCCGTTGCTGGCCTCTCCAACTTCATCTCATCCTTCTTCTCCTCCTTTAGCCACAGTGGCTTTTCTTGTTGGCTGTGAAACAATCTAAATCCACTTCCCTCTTAGGGCCTTTGTGCTCATTGTTGGGGCTTCCCCTAGCTCTTCTCATGATCCTGATTATATATTAATGGCTTTATATGAGTATTGGTCCAACTCTCAATTTTGCTGTAAGCTCCACGAGAGTGGGAGTTTTGCCTCTTTTATCTATTCAGATATCCTCAACAACTAGCACACAGTAAGTACTCAATAAATATTTGTTAGATGAATAAGTAACCAGTCCCACATTGATGGACATTTAGGTTGTTTTAACTTTCACTATTATGAACGTTTCTGCAATGAAGCTGCTTTTTTTTTTTTGAGGAACCCAGGACCTCATATGTGGGAATGGGAAGCCGGCACTTAACATCGGCTTCCCTGAGTTTTCTTTTTTGTTTTTTTTTTTTTTCATGAGGCATCAGGAACTGAACCCAGGACCTCCCATGTGGGAGGCAGGCGCGCAACCGCTTGAGCCATATCTACTCCCTCAAGCTTCTTATAAACACGTCTTTGTTCACTTGACTAGTTATTTCCTTAGGATAAATTCCTAGAAGTTGAATTGCTATATTCGAGGATATCAGCAAATCCTCTTGTAGTTGCAAATAATAGGAAAAAAAATAAAAACACTTCAGAAGGGCTTCATCAAAATGAGGAAAAAATGTACTGGCCAGATAATGGGGAATCCAAGGGCAGAACTTCATCCCTGACCCCGTAAGAAACTGGCCCCAAGAACTGGACAGCTGTCAGCAATCCAGGCATCATCTTTTCCTCCCCTTCCCCTCTCCTGCACCTGGTTTCTCCCTCCCCCTCCTTTTCTTTTCTTCCCTTCCTTTTTCTGCCCAGACAGTTCACAATAACATACTCTGCTCTCAGTCTATAGAATCTCATTTCAAGCAAACTGAAACAGCTAAGTACCAATTGTAAATTCCTGGGGGAGACCATCTGACTGGCCCAGATTGATGTCTACCTTTGGTCTAGTCAGTTTGGGGTGGAGGGCAGGGGACAAGGGAGTGATTGGGTCATCATTCAACAAGCATAGCTACTTATACCCACACAGAGATTAAGTCTTACAAGACAGGGGCTGGCTCATCAGCTCAGCAGAAACTCCCACTGTGGCTACTACCAAAGGCATGTATAGTTTAGATATCAACATGTATTTCCAATTCTCCTTGAGGAAGGCTTCAGCTTCCTCACAGTCCTTCCATCCCTGTGTGTGCCTGTGACTGGCTGGCTGCAGAAATTGTAGCCGGCTTAACAAATCAAGACTTCATCTCTTGCACTTGAAACAGTCCTGGGTGGATGTCGAGGTCAGCAGGGAAGCTGTCCTTGGTGTGGTCATTCAGGGACCTAGGCTCCTGTCATCTTGAGGTTCTGTTTATTGTCTTCCTCTGTCTCCAGCCACTGAAAGAAGCAAGAGCGTGAAGGAGCAGGCCCAGGAGGCTGGCTTGGAAGTAGTTCACATTCCATTAGAAGAACCTAGTCTCATGGCTATGCCTGACCCCAAGGAAAACTGGAAAGTATAGTGTAGTCTTCTGCCCAGAGAAGGGGAGAATGAATTTTAGTATTTTAGTATTGAACTCACAGTCTGGCTGTGCAGTCCTAGATTATCAGTCTTTTTAAACTTTGCCATTCACCTCTCCAGTTCCTTTCTATCATTCTCACTTGAACTTGCTTCCAACAAGATTTTACTCCCCACCACTCCACTAAAATTGCTCATGTCATAGTCAGCAGTGATCTCCTTGTTGCTAAAATCAGCTCAGTCAGACTTGGCTTATTGGCAGCATTTGACACACTTTTATGACTTCCTCCTCCTTGAAGCATTTTCTTTATTTGGGCCTCTAGGCCACCCTGTCCTGATATTCTTCCTATCTCCCTGGCTACTGTTTCTCAGTCCTCTTTGCTAGTTTTCCCCCCATCTCCCCAACTTCCAAACATTAGAGGGCCCTAGAATTCAGTCTTTAGACCTCTTCACTACCTGCTTTCATTCCCTTCATGATCTGACATAAAACCATCTGACAACTCTCAAATTTATATCTCGAATCCCAGACCTACCCCTTCAGCTTGTGTACACAACCACCCACTCAGCTCTCTACATGGATATCTCATAGGCACCTCAAACTGAAAACATCTAAATGGAAGCCCCCATCTAGCACCCCACAAACCTGCCCTTCCCACAGTCTTCCCTGTCTCTTACATGGCTTAGTCCTTCTTTCTAGTTGTCAGGGCTAAAAACCTTGAAGTCATTCTTGACTCCTTTTTCTGTTATACTCCTCATCCAGTCCATTAGCAAACTTTGTCACTTCTGTTTTCAAAATACACCCAGGATGTGACAGCTTTGTACCACCTCTGCTGTTACTACATTGGTCTAAACCTCCATTGTTTCTTGCCTTAGTGTTTATAGTAGCCCCTAACTGATTTGCCTATCTCTGCCAAACAGCCTGTTACCAGTATAGCAGCCAGAAGGGTCCTACACCAGATCTTGTCACTCCTATACTCAGAATTTTCCAGGGCCTCCTGTCTCAGACTAAAATCCCTCGTCCTACAGACAGGGCCAGCTACATTATCTTTGCAGGACCTAGTACAAAATGAAAACCTGAGGCTCCTTGTTCAAAAAGCAGGAAAAATTTTCTGATAAAGGTACTAAAATATAAAGGTTTTTCTTTTTCTTTGTGTTCTCTCTCTTGACTTGTTATGGTGTTTTTTACTTGTTACTTAACATATTCCTAAGTATAGAAAAACTAACATTTTTAATTATTAGCATGAATTTTACCATTCACCTTTATATTGTGCAGTGTCAGTTTTAAATGCAGGCAAAAGACCATTTAATGCATATGTGGAATCGTCAAATTACACAATTTGTATTTTGCAGCTCATACATGCATATCTATTTTCATTCTTACCACAACAGTCAAAATGCTACACAAAATTAATGCAACTTTTTATTTCACTTTTTTGTTTTGTTTTTTGTTTGTTTTTAGGACACACCAGGAACCAAACCCAGGACCTCCCATGTGGGAAGCAGGTGCTCAACTACTTGAGCCACATCTGCTCCCCTTATTTCACTTCTTAATACACACGCATTCTATCAACATTCTCTACCTTTGGCTTTACTAATGAGTAAAGAAGGAATAAAAGGAAAAGGAACTATGAGTTACCCTATCCTCCCTTTTCCTTCTGTGTCATCATTTTCAGTGTAAGTGGTTGGCTAATACAGGGAGGTAACACGAATAAGAAAGGATATGATAGGATTCCTTGGTTGTTCATGTCTCTTAGAACACCATTGTCTTATTTCCATGTTCAAAGTAAGATCTGTTTGAAATGGTCAGAGTGGCCTTTCAAAGCTATCAGTACCCGCACTTCATCACTCATAAACCTAACACTCTACCTTGTACTCTTTGAGTTTCATTGAACACCCATGTACCATAAGTCCACTGGAATTCTGTACTCATGGGGCATTTGCAGTGCTATCTGCAAATGGGGTGGCAAGGAATGGCAAACACGCATATTGTGTGAATCTCCTCTGCTCACAGGCACACTCCATTGTCCCATCCAACTTCACTTGCAAAATCACATGTTCAAACATAAAATTACTAAGAATTTCAAGACCTTATCAGCAGATCAGATCACATGCCCTTGAAGATGGCCCTGCCTACAATGGGGCCCTACACTCTCAAACTTACCTCCAGCCATTTTCCTCCAGGCCACTCAGCTCCAGGCACAATAGCTTCCTCACTCTTCCTACAGAATGTCAGACTCAGGGTCTTTGCACTCATTGCTACTACTAGAATGTTCTTCCTCAGATATTTATTTGGCTTCTTCCCACATCTCTTTCCTTTTTTTTTTTTTTGTATCACATATTACCTCAGAGATCCATTTCTTGACCACCCTATATAAAAATGTAAACTTTCTTCCCCACTCTATCCCATCCCCTTGCATTTCCTTGTTTTCCTCAGTAGCTCTTATCACCATCAGATAGGCCATATATTTTACTTATTTGCTTATTGTCTGCTGTTACTGGAATGTGAGCTCCATATGGACAGTGATTTTTGTCCACTAAATACCTAGACCAGGACCTGAAACATAATAGATGCTCGATAAATATTTACTGAATGAAAGAGTGACTGCTAAGTGAAAAAGAGTATATCACTTTATTTTGTATTTCTTTGATTATCAGCAAGGGGTAGGTGTCATTTCATATGGGTTTATTGCAATTTGTGTTACTTCTCTTGTGAACTTTTCGTTAATCATTTTATATAGGGCTTTGGGTTGAGTTTGGATTTGTTATGTAGAGTTGACTTGCTGTTGGGACAGCCAAATAGACTTAAATCATTAGTTCCTGAGACTGTTAGTGGGCAAATCACTCTAGAACTGGCAGTCAGTCATTAGGATACCTACATGGTGCTTCAGGCGTCTTTGAGCCTTGCCAAGGTACAATTTTATCCTCCTTGAGGTGCATCTGTAATAGATCTATTTTTCAGCATTCCGCCAAGACTTTTTTTTTTT
>JAQZBX010064000.1:0-16591 GCA_029593785.1 Cabassous unicinctus
TTTAAACCACAGTAATTGTCTTTCTTTGACTTTGGCTTTGACTTTCCAAAATCTGGCATCGTGCTATCTGCACATCTCTTTGGCTTGAAGGGCCATGCTGCAGGTCTTAGCAAAAGGAACAGAACAGAGCAGGCCTAGAAGTGCTCTTAAAGGAGAGACTAGAAGTGCCCAGCCAAACCCGTGCAGGTTCCAGCGACAGAATTTTCTCCAACACAGGATCCAGACTGAAACGCAGCTGCATCTTACTTCATTTGACTGAAGCAAATGCAATCAGTTTGCATTTTCTGTGACATTTATTATTTTAGGGAGGGGCTGGCAGGGGAAGGGGCATTAGCTACAAATGTGACAAGGTTAAAGAACAACGGATCTGGTCTGAAGCATTGTATTCAGACGGTTGACATCCTGGGCTCATCAATCAATATTATTGACTTGGCCAAGCTTTAGGTTGGAGTAATTTCTATAATGCGATTTTGCCTGCACCACAGAATGGTGTGTCGGGGATAAAATGTCTGAAGCCAATCTTCTGTAAGATACATTTTGGGAAAATGTTCTTAATCTCAAAAATAGAACTTGAAGTGTTTGCAGCCAGAAAGATGCTTAATTAGATTCATGCAGGAGCCACCAGCTGTTCATAAGACAAACAGAAATGCCTGAGGTCTCTTCTGGTTCGGTGGAGACAGGGGAATGACTGCCCCTTTGCATGCCAAGTCTGAGAGACCCTTCAGCTGAGAGCCCACTGGGTCTGAGTGGCCATGCTTGGCACACAGAGCTCACATTTTCCTCTTCTTCTGTCCTCTTATCTGCTCTCCAAACCTGAGGAATTCTTAACACAACAGTAAAGTGTCCACAAAGTAATACTGCCATGGGAAAGGCAATATTAATTAATGCATGACCAGTCATAACCCATCCAGTTTCCTTCCTCAGCTTCTCCACTGCACACTCTCAGACGTAAATCACTTTGGTGGTGCAGAGTTGGGAAGAGCAGATGAATGAAGGAACGTAAGAGGCCGGAGGGTACGCTGGAAGGACTTTTCTAGAAAGGTAATCAACCTATATAACAAAGATTTGGGAGAAAACAAGAAGAGAGTGTGGAGGGAAAATCATGTGAGCTAGGACCGAGAGAGTTTTGAGGTTTGGTATGTCCAAGGCTCTGTCTGCGAATGACTGCGAAAGTGTCACAAGTATTAATTTGGAGGTTACAATTCAGTATACAGAAATTGCAAGTAGACAATTCAGAAATACAGAATCTGCAAATAATGAGGATCGACTGTCTATTTATTCTTAAAGGATATGTATTCTCTTAGTACAGCTTTTGGTGTGCAACTAGAGACATATAAGCATTTGCTATTATTATCTCTATTGTCAGGTTGTCGTCCCATGTGAAAGAAAGGTCTTGAGAAAATTTGGCTTCTCTTATTCCTGCCTGTTTGTCACAGTTCTCAGTCCTGAAATAACTCAGACCAAGTCTGCTTTCCCTTCTTCTTGGGCGCCCTGCAGACATTTGAAGATAATTATCATGTCCCTCTTCTTTTTCCTACGATACGGAGGAGAGCTCTGCATAGACTGTGCCTTCTGCCGAGAACACCTTTTCCTCCCATCTGCCCTTGGTCATATGCCAGCTGTTCTTCATATTCTAATTCAGAGTCCATCTCCTTCAAGATGTCTTCTCTCATCTGAATAATTCACACAATATTTACCCATACTCTCTATGTTTAAGTATAAAGTTATAAGAACACAGTACAGGTTTTCATAGTCACCATTTTAGCATGTGACTTATTCATCTTGGTAATCCAGCATCTAACATGGGATCCAGCAAAATAACCTTGTTTTAAAAAAAAATGCTTGTTGAATCCAGCAGATGGAATATAAAAAAAGATGGGTGGGAAGAAAGCAAAAGCCTCCTTCAAAGGCATATAGCGTTTTCCTTGAACGGTAGGGTTGTTTGGAGCAACAAGACAGGTGGGAGGAGAGGTGGCTTTTTCAAACAATTATAGGAAACAGGCATGCCTATAAGTACAGAAGCCCATCATCTTTGTCTCTGTTAATTCCATCAGAAAAGGGAAGCTTCCTGGATTCTTGATTTTTGTTTGCTTGTTTGGCTCTCAGACAGACTCTACTTTGTCACACAGAATCCCATTAATGGGAAAATTTGAAAACAAAAGACAAAAAAGCAAGAGAGAGTAAGTCAATCCATGCACTAAAGAAACAAGGCAGGGAGTGAAGATGGAGACGGAGGTGGAGGAGTCCTTTGGGTCTGAATGTGGACAGAAAGTCCTTTGGAGAAAGGGAGAGAGAAGACAGTATTTTGGTGGAAATCACTGGCAGGTGTGTGGAAGAGTTTGAAAGTGGAGAGTCATCTGAGAGACTTCTTAAAGGAAATTTGCTTTGCACTAAAAATATTCTTGTCTATTTGATGTTTGCTTGTGAAACTGCGTAAAGATTTAAATGGCTTTGATTTTAATTTTCTGCCAGTCTGCTGCTGCTTTTAATATGACATGGCCCAGAGCTCCAACTATGTGAAACCCCAGTTGTATCTGGGTTAAGTTCTGCTTAGGCTGGTTGATTAGTTGTTAAAAGTCATGGGTACTGTTTTTCTGTGGGTTGGTGAATGACATGTCACTCTAGCAGATGGCGGTCCTAAGTAAGGTTGTCGTTATTACACAGAGGCAGCATTGTTTATGTACGTAAATTTGTGAAAATTCAAGCATGGGTGCAGTTCAAAGTAGCCCACTGACCTCTTAAAATTTCCTCTATGTATAAAGGTGGGTGGTTTCTCCTAGGTTCCCAAAGTGAACCACTTCTTAGTCTCAGTGTCTAGCTAGATACTGGCAGAAAAAGCAAACCATTTTGAGGTAAGACCAGAGGGATGTATTTCTTGTCTTTTTTTTTTTTTTTTTTCTTTGAGCCAATGGCAGAACTGTTATGTGGGATTTAAAAATTATGTAAAATGCCAGCACCGTTTTACAGACTAGGCTACTGATTCTCACCAAAATGATATTTGGGTAAAGTCTTTTGTCTCTGAATCTCTACTGAAACCATTGCCTATCCTTGGAAAAGCCTCTTGTCATGAGGGAATCTGTGCCATACTCTGACTCCCCAACAAGTAAAAGGATTAGCTATGCCTATCCAACTTTGGCTAAGTGTTCACATTTTCAAGATGCTGTTTTAATTATAGCTGATATTGAAAGTTGATATTCTCCAGTTGTTCAAAGAAGAGCTGATGTTTTCACCCTTCCCAATAGGAGATAATTACTTTGAAGGAAAACATCAGCCAAAACTATGAAAGAAATTGCTATATGGCAATACATGGAAGAAGGATCCTTAAAAATAATGCCCTAGTGGGCCGTTTCTTAGAGGACACTAATTTCTGCCTCTTTTTCACAAATCCAGTCCTATTGCAGGTATTTAAATGGTTGCTCCTTTGAAGTTAAGCTTTTCCACTTTCCTTGAAAAATACTTAGCAAAATACCATAATTAGAAGTTTGGAATTGTGCATTTTTGGGTAATCTGCTCAGACAGCTCCATCAAAGTAGCCCCAGCTTTTCAGGAATGACTTCATTTTGAGTTAATTTATTATTTGGCTGGTGGAACTATTTCAACTTGCTACCAAATGTTGACTTCATTTTACCATTAAATTTGACTTATAAAATTTGCAGAAAGCATTTACCACATTCACTCTGTATAAAAGAGACCAGACAGCTATACACTAACATGTTAACAGTGATTATCTCTGAGAAGCAGAATTACAGACTATTTTAATTTTTCTCTTGGGTAATAATGAGAAGTCTAGTAAGAAAAAAATTAAATGTTATTTTAAAAATCTATTATTTAATGAAGAATAAAGAGACTATATTCTTTATGTTTCCCGGCATTCAGGGGAGCTGGAATGCATTTTTCTCTGACGTCGCTTACATGTGTACTAGATTGTTTATAAAAGGATCAGAATAGAAAACTCAGTAAAAAGAGGCAAGGGCAAGGATAAAAAAAAAAATTGTGCATGGAGGCACACGAAGAGTGGTTATTTAAGTGTCTCTGAAAAGTTTGAAAAGCACCTTAAGCTGGTTCTATGCAATTATTTGACCAATTTAGGTCAAAAGTCATACTTAAAAAAAAAACCACCTGGCAATTCAAAGCAAAAGCATTTTATTTACATCAGTTTTCCACTACATATAAATGTAAAACTGGCCCAAAGTATTGGAAGGAAAAAAAAAAAACAAAACCATGAAATATTCCCTCGGTCTCTTGCTCAGAATGTGAGCACATCACAGATTGAAATAAAACAGAAGAAGGTTAGAGTGTCATAGGCATTATCCTGGGAAATCAAAGGAAGGCTGTGAGCGGGCAGTGGGTGAATAGATATTAAGAATAAAATCTCCCATTTCCGTTCATATACCTTGCCTGTGCATCTGTGCCCATCCTCTGTTTAGCTTTGGTGGGAAGCAGTGCTCTGACATGGTTCTGTGATATTCTGTGACATATGCCTCAAAGCTGTGAGACATCACTGGGAAAATGTCACTGTGTAAGGCCAGTCTGTCTCAGGGCAATGCAATCTGACTATCGGAGGTGCTGCTCGGTGACTGACTGATTCATCGGCGTGGAAACACTGAGTGCTATTGATCTAAGGACATGGCACCACCAGAAACCAGTGAGATTTCTCAACAAGGATGGGGAATTATATGGCAAACACAAAGGACAAAGGAAAATCCAGGACAGCAATCTAAGCGCAGGCTTTAGAAGCGATGACAATGTATTGTTAGCAATATTTTGTTAATGGGTGGCAGTTGTTAATAAATGTCGCTCCCCAGAACAACCAGAACAAGTACAAACCTAAATGGAGTCAACTCATATCCTTGTAAAAGGTTTTTGAGCTAAATGGCAAATTGCTTCAGCGCAGGCAAAATGCTCCATTTAAGATTCATAATTGGAAGGCACTTTATCAACCTAATGATCACGAGGAGATGCTGATTATTAGAAACGCCTGCATTAAAGACTAAGCACATTTGCATTTAGTTCAGAGTTAAGGAAAAGAGAAAATAATAAGGATTACTCTTAAGAAACAGCTCTTAAATTCTTTGCACTGTTTGTATTTATAGCTGTCCCGAGTTCAGCCTCATGTGACGTGAGTGGAGGCTAATAACCCCAGATGTGACAGTGAACGCTGCATCCTACTGCACAGAGAACTTGGTGATCCCAGCAACAAGAACCAGACAGTCACATCTAAGCTTTCTGTCACCGTGAAGCCAGCGCACACACACAAGACAACTGACACCATGGTACAGCTCTGCATTCAAAGAAGCTCGGTGGAGGATTTGCACATCAGAATGGTGGAAGGATTTAAAGGGGCCAATGCAGAGAGGTGACATCTGTGCAAAACAAATGAAAGAGAGAGACAAATGTTTAGTCAAGCTCATAAAGGCATATGAACAGTGTATAAAGTGAGATACAGAAACAGAAAAGGAAAACCTAACCTAGTTCATTGCAAAATGAAATGAAGAGTCAAGGGACACCCCAAGCTGCAGCCCCCTCTCTTAGTTTTCCCTCAATTATCTACATAGTTGAAGTATATAATAAAAGTGGCATTTAGGGTCTGAATTATTGAACTAATTGCCTTACTTTCTTTAATTTGTTCTGAATACGTATGCTTTGTCTTATTTTCTAAAATACCTTACAGGAGTAACCAGACGTCATTTCCTGGCTTGAGCAGGTGGTGAGGATGTGCTAACAGTGCCTGACTCACGGTAGACAAGCAAAGACCCTTAGTGTGTGCCCACCCCCTCCCCCGTTACACTCTCCTTAGACAATGAGACTTGAGCCGGGAGACGGGTCAAAGCCTCTTGTACGACTGCCCAGTAAAGCAATAATTGATGAGGCAGATGTGGTCGATGTTGGGAACTGCGTGTTAAGATTTCAAGACATCTGCCCCCTATTGTCAGGCACCAAAACCTCAAGATGCATTTAAGAGAATTGATAGGACTTGGGGATCCACCAGATATAGGGAGAAAGAGAGAAGGCGGTACCGAGGAGGAGGCTGCTTTCTCCGGCTTGGGCAGCCAAATGGAGGAAAAGGCCATTACCACGGCCAGGTCTGCAGGTCTCCGGGTCATCCTTAAGAACATCAATCATTGCGCCATGCAGGGAAGCCCTGGGGGCTATGGAGCTATGTGGGACTGTTTGCTCTGCTTTTTAATTTTCTTGCTTCTTCCTTGCTGACAAGCTGTCAACTGTCACTTCTTGCTCCTGTCAGTGTACTTGCTTCTAAGCATCTTCCCCCTTTACTTTCTAATTTGTTGCATCTGGAAAGCCCAGTAGGCAAGGTGGCTAGCAATGTATGTGAAGCTAGAGTCTACAGGGGCTAAGCCATGGTCCGAGGACCACTTGTGTATGATAAGGCACAGGGCTTTGTGATTGTTCACACGACTTCTCTCATTTTTGATGGTTTAGGTCTTCAGAGATCTGGCCTTTGGATAGCTAGGGAAGTATTTGTCCCTATTCGTATAGTAACTTTGAGAATAAAATAGTTTTTCTCACGTTATCTGGTGATTATAAGTTCTTACGGTGGGATTTTACATTTCTTGGTTGCCACATAGTAAATAATAGCTAAGCTTTATGCAGCACTTTGTGCCAGGCCCTTTTCTAAGCCTTTTTCGTGTCTTGTCACTTGTAAGCCCTATGCATCGGGCAGCATTGTTATCCGTTTCAGAGACAGGAAATCTGAGGCATTTGGCCAGCGTGGCTCAGCCCGTAAGTGTCAGGGCCTGGGTTGAGAGGCAAGCAGTCCACCCCAGAGCCTGCGTTCACAACAGCCCGCCCCTCTGCACAGAGCAGGACCTGTGGGGAGGGCAGTGAGGCGAGTGTGCTGGAGGGGGCTTCGAACTAACCTGCAGAGCGTTTCTGTGAGTCGTTAGGGATTATTAGCGCCATCCTGGCTTAACACTCTCACCCCTTCCTTCCTCCAAATTCACAACACACAGACGTGTCCACATCAGGTCCATTTGCAGTTCCTGGACTTTTCTGAGAAAACTAAAACCAGAACAAAGCAGAGTTCAAAAGTTAGGGGTTACGCAACTGCCGGCCGAATAGCCAGGTCCCAGCTAAGTCACCGAGGTACGTCAGTTTGTGCTGTTCTCGCCATGTTCCTCCTTTCCCTGCCCCAAGAAGCTTCTTATCCTGGGTTACCACTGACCCAAGAGGTTTGCATTCAGTCTTAAGTGAAAACTGGTTGAAATCAACCTTCCTCCCTGGCTCCCCTCCGCCCCCAAAGCTTAAGTTCATTGAGCAGATTACTTTACAGGGAAGGAAAGAAGTGGCATTTCTTGTGTGAGACAGAAGGGGAGAGGGCTGAAGGGTGGAGAAGATTCTCCACGGCCGGAAGGGCCTCCACCTGCTTCCTCTCAGCACCCTGGGAGGTGCGGCCCTGGGACAACGTGAGCGGGCACCGGGAGGGCCGGCCCTGCTCACGGGGCCCAGCCTCGTCACCCCCAGCCCCCATGCACAGCAACGACCAGCGAGCGCAAGGCTCAGGGGTGCATATTATTTTATAACTTGACTATTAGTGTTAACTTACAAAATAACACTGAGTAGAACTTGAGTAAAAGCACCCTGTCTACCAAAGCACTGATGCTTTGATTTTTCAAGAAATCATGAAAAGGTCCAAAGCTGAAAACTCATGGCAGCGACCACAGTTGCTATTCCCTGCCCAGCGTTGTCCCCTCTTCTGCTGGTGATGTCCCGATACCTTTTTGAGGAGTGGCTTTTCACCCAGGGTGCGTGGTCAGCCAGGGTGCTTGCCTTGCCAAGGGACGAGCCTGGGACCCAGCTGCACCAGTTGGATTCTCTCCCCTCGCTTACTCAATCTTGAGAGAAGTAATAGACGTTGAAAAAAATGCAGGGATTCCTGCATCTCAGCTTCGGCTTCCTGCAGTAACTGGCCAGGTGGTTGAGTTCCTTGGAGCTCCCATAATGAAACTCGGTCTCACCTGCATCCCATGAGTACCTACATCTCTCTTGAATAAATCTCCTTTTGCTTAAGTTTACCAGAATCTGTTTCTGTGGCGTCTGACTTCCAGAACCCTGATCAATGCAGTGACTGTGGAATCAGATCCTGAAGGTTAAGATGGGAACAGCAAATATGACTCATTGATCATCACTCATTTTGGAAGGTCAAAGTGTATTGCTTTACTGAGATTTTGAGCCCCCATTTCCTCACAGGTGGTTCATTGTGCTAAGTTTACACAAATGTTTTCCAAGACACAACTTGGGATCATTAGAGACAGATATGGTGATGCAGAGGCTAGAGTTGAAATCACCATCATTTGCAACCAGAAAAGAGCATCTTTTGGGGCACTTACAGCAGGGTCAGTAGTCGTTCCCCACCCCCTGCCCTCCATGGCTCCCTTGTCTGTTTTCTCGTTGTCTGCTCATTGTTGTTGTTGTTGTTGTTGTTTTGCTCACTGCCTGCTCGTTTGTTTCTTCTTTAGGAGGCAATGGGAACTGAACCCGGGACCTCCCATGTAGGAGGTGGGCACCCAACTGCCTGAACCACATCCGCTCCCAGGGTCAGTAGTTTTTACTCATGTATGCATTAATTCAACAAATATTTATTGAGCACATACTACTATGTGCCAGATACTGTTCTAAGCAAAGGGAAAAGTCCCTGCACTCATAGAGTTGAATTCTAGTGGGGAGAAAGCCAGTAAACGAGAGGAAGAAAATATAGAGTAGGTTAGAGAAAGAGAAGTATTGCAGAAAACCTGGATGATATAAAGTGGCCTGTTACGTATTAAGAGAGTGTAAGAAATCAGTAGAGTCCAGCTTTTATTATTTTTTGTAAAAGCTTTATTGAGATAATTCACATACTGTATGATTTACCCATTTAAAATGTACAATTTAATACTTTTTAAAAATTATATTCACAGAGTTGTCCAACCATCATCACAGTCAATTTTAGATTGTGGACTATACCATCCTCTTTAGCTATCACCCCCTAATCCCTCCAGCCCCCCTGTCCCCAGTCCTAGGCAACCACTAATCTAACTTTGTGTCTCTAAAGATTTGCCTTTTCTGGACATTTAGTATGAATGGAAGGAAGTGGATGTGGCTCAAGCGATTGAGCTCCTGCCTATCACAGGGAGGTCCTGGGTTCGGTTCCCCATGCCTCCTAAAGAAGACGAGCAAGACAGCGAACTGACACTATGGGGTGGCACAGCAAGCTGACACAACAAGATGACGCAACAAGAGACACAAGGAGGAAAACAAACTGAGAGACACAACAAAGCAGGGAATGGAGGTGGCTCAAGGGATCAGGCGCTTCCCTCCCACACAGGAAGTCCCGGGTTCGGTTCCTGGTGCCCCCCAGAAGGAAGACGAGCACACAACAAACAGACACAGCAAATGCAAACAATGAGGAGGTGGGGAGAAATAAATAAATAAATAAATAAATAAAATATGAATGGAGCCATACAATATATGGTAGTTTGTAGCACCTATTAGAACTTCATTCCTTTTTATGGCTGAATACCATTCCATTGTATGGATATACAGACATACCACTTTTTATTTATCCATGTGGATGTTGATGGCTATTTAGGCTCTTTCCACCTTTTGGCTATTACGAATACTGCTGCTGTGAACACTCATGTACGTGCGTGTATGGGCATATGATTTCATTTCTCTTAGGTGCACAGCTAGGAGTGGAATTGCTGGGTCAAATGGTAAATCTATGTTCACTTTTTTTAGCCTTCTTTTATTTTTATTTTCTTATACTTTTATGGTATGTAATTATATCATATATACTTCCTTTGGTTTCATGCTTTTACTTAGTTTACGTTTTCATTTTAGTTTTAGTGTTGGTGTTTTTGCTTGGCTCCCTCTTCCTCCTCTTTTCAAACTTACTCCCTCATTTGTTCCTCCCATCCCCAGCCCGAGGCAATTCATGGTGACAGTCAAGTTGCTTCTCTTCCTTCTTTTCCATGCTCCTTATAATTGCATACATAACACAATTTTATCACTTCTTTTCCAAGATTCTTACTGTTATCTTCTTTTCTTATTTTGTTGCAGTCACTAGAACTTTCCAGACAATGTAAATAATTTGTGATTTTAATTGAAATAAGTTTTAGTATTTCATGTGTAAGCCAGTGTTCTTTGTTAAGCCTCGATCAAGCAAATTTACTTAACTGGTGTCCTGCTAGTCCTACTTTACTGTAGAACCTTTGTGGGAATGGCTGCTGAATTTTATTAGATGTCTTTTAAACATCTATTGATACAATTGTATGGTGGTCTACTTTAATTTCTTGATGAAATGGGGGATATATTGATTATATTGATATGCTTCCTGATAATGAATCACTTCTGTGTTCTTAGACTAAGCCCTACATGATCAAAGTATTTTTATATATCGATGGAGGCAATTTGCATGTAAATATTTTATATTTTATAGTTTTATTTTTCTACCTTTATCAGGTTTTGGTATCAAAGTGAAGTTGTTTCATAAAATGAATTTGAGGACTTTTCATATTCTATAGTGCGATATTTAAAAATCACTTTAAGGTAAAATCAACACAATAAACTACCTATAGTTAAGCATACAATTTGATAGGTTTTATCATATGGCTAAACTGGTGAAATCATCACTGTAATCAAGAAAATGAACACATCCATCAGCCCCCAAAGTTTCCTCATGCTCGTGTATAACCCCTCCCCCACATTCCCTCTGCCTTCTTTTGCAGGCAACCACTGATCTGCTTTCTGTCACAATAGATTCATTTGCATTTTTTTAGTCTTTTATATAAATGGAATCATACAATATGTACTCTTTTTTTGTCTTGCTTCTTTCCCTCAACATTATTATTTTGGGATGTTTTTGTGTATATTAAAAATTCATGCCTTTTTATTGCTGAGTTATATTCCATTATATACCCCACCCCCATTTCTTTACTCATTCATCTGTTCATGGACATTTGGATTGTTTCCAGTTTTTTTGGCTATTACAAATAAATCTTCTATGAACAGTTACATACAAGTTTTTAAATGGATATATATTTCCTTTATTCTTGGGTAAACAGCTAGCACTGGGATGACTCAATCACATGGTAGGTATATGTTTAACTTTTTAAGAAATTGCAGAACTGTTTTCCAAAGTGCTTATCACATTTTACATTCCCACCAGCCGTGTGTTGCAGTTCCATTTCCTCCATCTCCTTGCCAACGCTCAGTATGGTCAGTCTTTTTAATCTTAGCCATTCTAATAGGTGTATAGTAGTATCTTCCAAGGCTTTAATTTGCATTTCTCCATTGACTAATGATGTTGAGCATTTCTTCGTGTGCTTATTTGCCATCTATATATCTTCTCGAGTGAAGTTATCTGTTCATATCTTTTGCCCATTTTTATTAGATTATTTGTTTTCTTATTGCTGAGTTTTGAGAGTTCCTTACATAGTCTGGATTTCAGAGAAATGCTCTCCAATGATTTTCTCCCAATTTCTGGCTTATCTTTTCATTCTCAACAGTGTTTTTTGAAGACCAGAGGTTTTATATTTTAATACGCTCCAGTTTATAAACTTGCTCTTTTATGGATTTTAGTAACATTCTCTTATAAATCTTTATTGGGCCCAAGGTCACAAAGATTTTCTCCTATGTATTCATCTTGAAGTTTTATAATTTTAGGCTTTAATACGGTGAGAGGTAGAGATCCAAGTTCACTGTTTTTGCAAATGGATACCCAATTGTTCCAGCACTGGGTGCTAATGAGGCACCATTTGTTACACTGCCTCCGTGCCTGTGTTAAAAACTGTTGTATTATGTGTGGGTTTATTTCTGGACTCTATTCTGTTACACTGAACTTTTTATCTTTCTCTGTGCCAATACTATACTGTTTTGATTACTGTAGTTTTATAAATGTATTGCTGTATTTGGGACATGTGTGTGGGTAGAAAGTTTCAAACATCATGACATTTCACCCTTATATGCTTCAGTGTGAAGGTTTTTTAAAATATGGGCTTTGTCTTATTTGTCACAGCAAAGAAGATTAGTAATAATTCCCAAATATCATTTAATATACAGGTCACGTTCAAATATCTACAATGCCCCCAAATGTCTTCTACAGCTATTCTTTTAAAATTAATGATAGAACTTTTATCAACATTTCCAGCTTTTCCTTGATAATTCAAAATTTTTAACTTTTTGGTGGGTTCAATTTTCATATTATATAATATTGCTAGGAATTCATCCCTCCAAGTTTCGGAAACTGTTGCCACAGGGCTCTTATTACATTCTTTGAAACTATTTTAATCTCTCCTGTATCTGTGGCTATTTCTCTTTTCTGATCTTACCTATTTTTGTTCATGCTCTCTCGTTTTATCTCTTTTTCCTCAAACAGGCTCATACAGGGTTTACGTTTCATTAGTCATTGCCAAGAACCATTGTTTGGATTTATTTATCTTCTCTGCCATCTACCTATGCTATTTCATTATTTGGGGTTTTATCTTTTATTTGATCCTTCTTCCTAGTTTCTTTTGGTTCTTTTCAGTAAATTGTAAAAGCGAGTCCTTAGCTCCTTCTTGGTCTTCCTTCTTTAGGTGAAAGCATTCAAGGCCAAAAGCTCTCCTCTGAGGACAGGAATCACTGAGCCTTACAGGTTTTGTTATTCTGTGTATTCTTTTTCACTGCTTTCTAGCTGCTAATTTTTCTTTGGATTTCCTCTTTGATCCAAAGATTATCAACAGCTCTTTTTAGTTTCCAATTGGGTAGGATTTTTGATCATTGTAAAATTATTTATACCTAATTTTACTGGATTATGGGTTGGAAAATTGTGACTTGTAAAATTTCAATGCTCTCAGATTTTTTAAGGTTTTAATTGTGGCCTTGGAAAGAGGTTTGTGGGTTCTATAGTCTCTAACCATTTGCTTATTTTCAAATTTCTTTCTTTCACCCAGACAGATGGATGATATATTGGCCTATGTATGGAATTCTTAGGTGCTGTCTTTCTCTTAGACATTATACCACTGTTTAAGCTGTCAGGATTGCAAGAGAGAATTGACACTCAATTGAACACCGCTGCCCTTAGGCTCCAGCAGGCTGACCTCTTGAGAGGCGGAGAGACTGGAGGTGAGTGCGGAGGCAAAACTCTCAGGTGGCTTCAGGTCACTGCCTTCTCAGAATCCCCCCTCATCCGTCTCCCAAGGCGAGGCTTATTTAAGAGCTTTCCTCTAGAGAAGTGAACTCTTCAAACTTAAGGCTCTCTCAGTGACAACAGAGCTGTTGTATAGTAACTGTAGCATCATTTCAAGCAGTTGAGTCATTAAATTATTTTTCCCTAAAATAAAATTGAAGCTGTGGAATCAATCCCCCCCACCCCCCGCCATTTTTTGTTAAATAAAAAAGGAAATTCTAAAAATTTCAGACATTTGGCTTGGACACGGTCTAGGAACTTGTTCATCCAGCTGGCTTCAAGGGAAGAGGAGATCCCACAGTGCTTGGCCATGCAAAGCAGTCGCAATCGCCCTGAGAAAATATTTCGCCAGAGGCCACCTGATTAGAAAGCAGAGTCCATGGAATAAATTCTTCTTGCCATTTCTGCATGCCTGTATAAGGCCAATGCCTACTGAGGAGAAAGAAAAGAATATTCATATAAACTGTCACAGAAAAACAATAAAAGTCACCAAACACATTCCTACATTTTTATTCTAATATTTCACTGATGGAAAGCAAGAGATAAGGAAGCCTTTGAAGTTTCAAGAAATAGTTGCCAAATAGAGAGACCATTTTTTGTTCTTCAAAAGAAACTGAAAAAAAAAAAAAAAGGGAGGTTCAGGGAGTAAGGATCAGTTAGTCCAGTGGGGCTGGGGGTAAGTAGGGTCTGGAGCTGCTACTGAAATGGAAAAGAAGATTTAGGAGACATGTTTAGGAAATAGACAGTAGGAATCTGCCACATGACCTGGCAACATTACCTTGGAGATGAAGAGAAGGAGGTGGGCAGGTGTTTTAAATCTAGATTTTAGATTACACATTTCAAATTGGGCTTCTATAAAAATTCACAAAAGTAGTAATTTAAAATACAACCTAGGGGACGGATGTGGTTCAAATGGTTGGGCGTCCGTCTCCCAGGTGGAGGGACCCAGGTTCGATCCCCGGGACCTCCCGGTAAAAAATAAATAAATAAATAAATAAATAAATAAATAAATAAATAAAATAAAAGACAACCTACAGAATGGGAGAAAATATTTGGAAACCACATATCTGATAAAGGTTTAATATCCAGAATATATAAAGAAATCCTACTACTCAACAACAAAAAGAAAAACAACCCAATTAAAAAATGGGTAAAAGACTTGAATAGATATTTCTCTAAAGAAGGTATGCCAATTGATAATAAGCACATGAAAAGATGCTTAATATCATTAGCCATCAAAGGAATGCAACTCAAACCCACAAGATAGCATCTCACACTCACCAGAATGGCTACTATTAAACAACAACAACAACAACAACAAAAAACAACAACAGAAAATAACAAGTGTTGGAGAGGATATGGAGAAATAGGAGCACTCATTCATTGCTGGTGGGAATGTAAAATACTGCCTCTACTGTGGAAAAGTTTGGCAGTTCTGGAAAAAGTGAAGTATAAAATTACCATTTGATCTGGCAGTCCCACAAGAATTGAAAGCAGAGACTCGAACAGGTTATTTCCATGCCTATGTTCATAGCAGCATTATTTACAATTGCCAAAAGATGGAAGCAACCCAAGTGTCCATCAACCAATGAATGTATAAATGAAATGTGGTATATTCATACAAAGGAATATTATTCAGCTGTACAAAGAAATGAAGTTCTGACACATGCAACAACATGGATGAAGCTTGAAGACAACGTGGTGAGTGAAATAAGCCAGACACAACAAGACAAATACTGTATGGTCTAACTGATATGAACTAATTAGAATAAGCAAATTCACAGTCAGAAACTATACTACAGGTTCCTGGGGGAATGGGAAGTTAATGCTTAATTGGTACAGAGTTTCTGTTGGATGTGATGGAAAAGTATGGAGATGGATGGTGGTGATGGTAATGAATACCACCGAATTGAATATTTGGAAGTGGTTAAAATGGGAAATTTTGTTGTATATGTTACCAGAATAAAAATGTTGAAAACCCATAGAACTGAACAATACAAAGAATGAATGCTAATTGTAAACTATGGACTAGAGTTAATACTATAATTTTAATAATATTGGGTCACCAATTTTAACAAAGGTAAACACTAATGCAAAATGTTAAGAAAAGGGAAAGCTGTGGGGACTCTGTACTTTCTGCATGATTTTTCTGTAAACCTATGACTTCTCTAATAAAAAATGAGAAAAAATTCAATGTTTAAAAAAATAAAATCTAATGACAATTTGATCTGAAAAAATAGTAACTTTAAGTATTAACAAAAAGTACAATAGAAAGGTAAGATTCGAGTGTGATGTTCTTTTAGGAAACAATCCAAATCAAAACAACAAAAGAACTCAATTTTCTCTTAAATGTCAAGGTTCATGTGACTTGGCACTTCCTAGAAAGGGGTAGTGGTAGGAAAGACTGGGGTATTCAATCAAATTAGAATGATTGAAGGTAAGAATTCAGAGGAGGGAGAGTGAATTAATTTGATATGGAAGTTCTTTATTCAGGGATAAGTATGTTATGGTTAATGTTTGATAATAGAAGTGTGATCTAATGACTTTTTGCATGGAGGCTAGCTCCAGACTTCCTGGGTTCAAATCCTACTTTGTCATTTACTACCTGTGTGGCCTTGGTCAAGTTAGTTCACCTCTCTGAACCTCAGTTTTTCCTTCTGTAATATGGAGTAATAATAGTACCTACCTCAAAGGGTTGTTGTATGGATTAAATGACTTAATATGTATCAAATTCTTAAACAATACCTGACACACAGCAAGTGTTCTACAAGAGTTTGATGCTCTTATTATCATTATACTAATTGAAAATATCAACCAAAACAACAACAAAATTTGCCCAACTAAAGGTTTGAACAATTTAATTTACCAAGGAGATGAGAAATAATGAAATCACAAGGTCTTAGAGGCAGCAGTGTTTCAAATGTCTGTTTTCCATGGTTTGGGTTAACTTAGAACAGTGACCTTTCAGGTCAACATTAATTATTAACCCTTTGATGACTATTATTTTAAAAATATATAATTGGGATCACCTTAGCTCCTTTTTAAAAATGCATTGACTGAATAAAGCAACCACAAAAGAAAAATAGTAGGGAAGCGGGAGTGGCTCAGTCGATAGAGCCCCCATTTACCATATGGGAGACCCCGGGTTCGCTTCCCGGGGCCTCCTTGTGAGGGCAGGCCGGCCTGCGCAGCCTACTGGGCTGATGCAGCAAGCCCTCACAACAGGAAGCGGGTGTGGCTCAATCGATAGAGCCCCCGTTTGGGGTTCGCTTCCTGGGGCCTCCTTGTGAGGACAGGCCAGCCCGCGCAGCGCCAGGGGCTGATGCAGTGGGACCTCACAGCGAGGGGAAGATAAGCAGACACGGAGAAGACACACAGTGAATGGACACAGCAAGCACAAGCAGCAAGGGGGGGATAAATAAATAA
>JAQZBX010064001.1:0-16585 GCA_029593785.1 Cabassous unicinctus
GGGAAGCCACTGGGAAGCTTGGAACGCAGAAGGTGCCTGGCCTGAGGTAAATACTTACCTCACAGGATTCTTCTGGAAGCACCAAATGCGAGGTGAAACGATTTTAAATTGGAAAGTGCTGTAAAATAGTGAAGCATTTTTATCTTATCATTAACTTTCCACATATTTTTCCATCAGACAGCTTTGCCAAACTCTTCTTCAGCAGAAAATAGTCAGAAATACTAAGAATAACACTTTCCTTTGCTATTACGTATATCTAAGAATGTAAGGAACTTTTTTCCCCTTTAAAATTAAACCACAAAACAATTATATTTCAACATGAAACGAAGACTCTGGAAATGGAAAACTAAGGTACTTCCCCAACTTTCTGGTCGGCTTCTCTTTTCTGTCTTCTTGATTTTACTTGGTCATTTCATCTGGTCTGTGGCTACCACTACTGCCTATATGAAAATATTTCATATGCCCATCACTAACACCCACCCCAAATTCCCGGGTGCAGATCAGCTGTTGCCTGTGTGACACCCTGCCAGCAACAAATAATCTCTCCTAACTCTGACTGAGCCCACCAGGCCTAAGCGCTGTAATCTCACTAGTATGAATTCATTCAATCTTAAAACCACCCACTAAGGATGGCACTATTATCGTGTCTGTTTTATATATGAAAGTTAAATAACTAGCTCAGTCAAATGTTTAGCAAGAAGGGAAACCAACCCTGGAGCCTAGACCTTTTTTTCGCTCCAGAACCTATGCACTTCAACCCTGCTGCACCGCAAGTTATTTAGCTTGTTACTGAGATAAAAACAAAAGTCATCATCGACTCTCTCCCAGCCCTCCCGCCTCTCAGCTATCATGGTCCTGCTTAGAATGAAAAGCAACTTAAATTTCAGTCACCTAGCCTCAAAACTCAGTCATCTCTCATGCCTCCCACCCCCAAGGCGTGTCCCTGATGTGCCCCCGCCTCCCTTCATGCTAAAGTTTCACTGCGCACAGGCCACAGGGACCCAGCCAAGGAAAGGCAGCCTCCCGAACTCTGGGGGGTTGTGGAAGCGCCTTCCCCAGGCGCTCTCCCCAAAGCAGGGATCCTACCCCGCCTCTCCGATCCCCGAAATGAACTTTCTCCTCTCCCCAGCAGCTCCGCACCTCCTCATGCTCCACTCCAAATCCCTGAACACCCCACCCTCGTCTCCCCTGCCCTCGTGCCCTGAACTAGTAGCAGCAATCTTTACCTGCTCCTCTGCTGCCCAGATTACACTTTTAATTTTTTCATTACAACCTTTGTCTGGGCCATTTCACTCAGTTGGCATGAGGAGGAGGCTAAGTTCATAGGTTTGATTCCTGTGTGAGAAATTAGTTTTCTATAGGAAAAAACCCCAAAACCAAAATAAAAAAATAGTCCACAACAGGTTGTACCTGTGGTCCAAAAGGCCATCTCAAAATGCCTGCCACTGGCCACAGGTGAGGCAGACAGGAAAAAGTAAATGTTTGAACAGAGAGCCAACTCCTGGGAAGACACCATGGAAGTGCAGTTGTGCAGGAACATGTATCTTCTGAGCAGTGATAGCTGCCATTTGTGTGATGGGTTAGCGTTACCGCCACCGCCGTGGCTGAGAACACCCTGTACTGAAGCCTGGATTTAAGAGGATTAAGGGAAGCGGACTTGGCTCAAGCAGTTGGGCACCTGCCTACCACATGGGAGTCCTGGGTTTGGTTCCGGTGCCTTCTAAATAAGATGAGCAAGACAGTGAGCTGATCTGATGGGCTGGTGCTGCAAGCTAATGCAAAAAGATGATGCAATGAAGAGACACAACAGGGAAACATAATGAGAGACACAACAAGCAGGGAGCGGAGGTGGCTCAAGCGACTGGGCACCTCCTTCCCACATGGAAGGGCCTGTGTTCGGTTCCCGGAGCCTCCTAAAAAGAAGACAAGCATACAACGAACTGACACAGAGAGAAGACAGTGAGCGCAAACAACGAGGGAGGGGGGAGAAATGAAGTAAATCTTAAATAAAAAAAAAAGAGTATTAACCAGTCTCTCCAGGCTTCTCTCCCTCCAAGTCATCTACAACTTGGCAGCCAGCACAAGCCTTCTAAGAGATAATTCTCTCAAGGTCACTGCCCAGCTTAAAAATGCACCAATGGCTATCTGCAGTCCTTAAAATCAGCCCGACCTTGGCACAGCAGATCTGGTTCCTGCTCTTTCTCTGGGCCAACCACACCGATCACCTGCAGCTGTCTCTGGATCTGTGCACAGGCCCACCCACCCCGCTGCCGGGAACGCTCTCCTCTCCCCGTGGCCCCGTGCCTGGCTAATGTTGGTGTAGGGGCCCTTCCACAGACAGGCCGCCCCATACCTCCTAGACCTGGGTCGAGGCACTCCTGCTTGGGCTCTGACTGCATCCTGAAGCTCTCTCTCCTCCCTGCTCTTGCTGCACTGTATATCACAAGTGCCCGCTTCCCTTCTTCGTTTCCCCTCTTATCTGTAAGCCTAGATCAGGGCTGTCAAGAGAACTTTCTAATACGTAGTCACTGGCCACATGTGCTCCTGAATATTTGAAATACAGCTAGTGTGACTGAAATACTGAGTTTTCCGTTTTATTTAATTACATACAATCTAAATGTCCACAGCCCCATGTGGCTGGTGACAGAGTCCTAGGGGCAGGGGCTAGGGGACATGTTCATCATTGCATCACCAAAGCTAACACAGCGCTGGAGTAAAAAGAAAAGATCCAATAAGTATTTGTTGCATATATTAAAAAATAAAGTTTTTCATGTGTTCAGATATCTTATCTGTCTTGAAATCATGTAAGAAACCAATCAGAGAGTGCTTTGTCCAAAAGGTTGAGCTTCCAATCCTATCCGGCCAGCTGACAGTTGGTCCTGGGGGATAAAATCGGACCTATGCAAATCAACAGCGGCACGGAGAAGACACCCCTCCAAGACTGGCCTCGTGACGGCACATCAGCAGCATTATTTGCTTACAAATAAAAAGAAAATTATAGTCAATCGCATTTACTTTCACAATAGCCCCTGAACGCAGAATCTTAAAGTATTGTATTTTCTTCTTTAAAAAACGAGTTTAAAATTTCTGCTCACTGTGTTTCAGAACTGTGAAATGCAGCATGTGGGGATTAATTGTTGTGCATTCGTTACTACCCCTCTGACTGTGGCTTTGGTGTCAGAGCTGCAGACTCTGTTTGCTGTTTTTTTGTGTTGTTGTTCCTTTACCTCGTTACAGTGTAAGGTAGTGCTTAAATTCATGGTGCTTAAGAACACTGAATTAACCTAGTACCCTATAAAAATGTAGTCACTTTATACAGACTTCACAAATCAAAATGAAGCATGTATTGAAAAGATAAATAGGTATTTACTTACTAAACACCAGGTAGAAGGCCTCAAAGGGGAAATGGCGAGTGAATTCCAAGGTATCTTTACGACCCAGCTCCACCGTCAGCCCTTTCGGGGAGTGAGCCTCCTGGACCTAACTGCACCAGGGCCCTCTCCTCCCTGCTCCCATCGTGCTCTTCACAGGCTTCTGCCCAGCACTTCTCACCTGGTTTTACTTTTCTTCCCCAGCAGACCATATCCAACCTTCTTTGTCTTAGCATCTCAGGTGCACAGTCTAAGACGGGCACTAATATAATCATTCCACAAATATCTGAATGACTTCCATGTGCGAACTGCTGAGAATACAGTGGTAACAAGACGGACATGGCTTTCCTGCCCTCAAGGAGCTCACTAAGCTATATTCGTGCTGAATGCAATCATCATACAGCATGGTTCCTCCACTTCGAAGACTGATCATAGAAATCAAGATAAAGATTCGTCACTGTGACATGACAATGATAATGGTGGCAAACAGGCAATTCAAACAATATATAGCAAGGAATACAGAAAGACAAATATCATCCAGTTGCAGCAGCTCCTGATTTCAGGGAAGATGCAAGATACGAACTAAGCCTCAAAGGAATGGCTACATTTAGGGAACTGCAGTAACCCTTCTTACCAGATCCTGGCGTGGCTCTCCTACCTGGTACGACCGTATGGTTAGCTCTCCATGGATACACTTCTAAATTTCTGATTAAGTTTTCATTTCAGAAGGCTTTGTTGTCGCCGTTGGATTTTTGTTTTCTTTATATTTTACAGATAGAGCCTATAAAATTCATTGTATGCCTGACTAGAGCATAGAAATTTGTTAGTTATGACATTATAAGTGAAAAAAATCTATTAGAAAATATTTATGATCTTGAAGGGCTATTTTATAGACTTCTCAGATTTTTACATGACAGTTTTCAAAGTTGGTGATTTTTCTCCATTTAGATATAGAAACAATAGTTTTAGATCTGTTTTTTAAAAAAGTTCTAAGTGGATATGTATGGCAGGGAAAGGATAGAGGGATTGAGAGGTGACTGCTAAGGGGTGGGGGGTTTTCTTTTTGGAGTGAGGAAAATGCTCTAACATTGACTGTGGTGATAAATGAATGCACAACTCTGTGATTATACCCAAAGCCATTAAATGTACATTTTGGATGGATTGTATGGTATGGGTATGTGAATATATCTCAATAAAATGGCTTTTTTCAAAAAGGATCAGCTAGTATAATGGAAGACATCAGACTGCCTGCATAATACAGACTTCAGCATGCAGGGAAAACAGAAAACACCTGAGGGAACAACATTCTCTGCTGGCATATGACATAAACGCTTTCCATTACTAAAATGAAGAATATGTGACACTAAGACTTGAGAAACTCCCTTTAACAAAGTCATTTAAAAATAAGAACATGAAGTAACCTCCTTGACTACTTCATCATTATATTTTAGACTCTTAAAAAAATAATAAATGGTGTGGTTTTGGCTTGAAAAAAAAAAACAAAGTTCTACTTCAAACTGCCCGATCTCCAAATTATAGTACTTATATGCTCACGCTCAAGCCACAAGTTACAGGAGTCACTAGGTAAAGAGAATATCACAGAAAATGCTAAACTTCCAATATGAAAAATGTAAACTGATAAATACATGGTACAAAAGGGTTATTCAATTGTAATTCAGAGTCTAAAGCCAAACCATTTTATTTCTAGGCTAACAAATTGCATTCCTCTTTCTATAATGACAAAATGATTAAAAAACATGCATTTCACTCAAGTGAATGAGACTGAACAGCAATATAAATTAATCAAATAGACAATGTCTGTTTATAGAGTAGAACAGAAGGTATCATACAGTAGAATAGAAAACCTCATTTTATAATTATATTGCTAGCTTCAATTGCTATTTTTAAAGAAAAGTTTGCCTCAAATGATATTATGTTCTTGACTACGTGCTGGGTAAATACTGACCTAAATGTCTTTTAAGAAGGTCCAGGAGATTACGAGTTACCTTCTACTGTTACCCCCCCAGTCCTCCATCACAGGAGAAATGAGGAGATGGTCTTTTAAACAGCAGTAATGTTCATCCATCCGTCAGGTGAGTGCTGGGATGACCCAGGCACTGTGCCAGGTACTTCACGGGCAGAGCTCCGTAAGTCATGGTTCCCTCCCTTTTGGGAGCTCACACAATGGCAAGCAGGACAGATTTTATACTGAGACCTGCTAAGACAAAGGGTCAGGGCTCTACTGGAGGTAGGACTCAGTGCTGGGAGAATACTGAAGTGGGAGGGAGGGACTCTTGAAAAGAGGTGGCATTCGAATGCTTCTGTATTATTTTCTAAGTTAGGATACCATACTGGAAAACTCTTCAAAGGCAGTAAGAATGTGAAGATATTTTAAACAGGACAAAGGTGATAAATATAGATATTCAGAAACATAGGGTCACCAGAGGTAGTCACTAAGAAAAATTTAGGAGAGGGTAAAAAAGCATCACTATTGGATTCAATAAATCTTGATTAATATTCATATTCAGTCAGTTGTTAGTTCATTTACACATTTAATTTCCATGCAAATATTAGTGTAAGATACAAAATTATCCTTCTTAAGTACAGTATTCATATTATTTGAAAAACCACAGGAATCATTTCATATTAATCTAATGAAAACTTTTAAAATTAAAAAAAAAAATGTATGAAAAGAAAAATAGGCTTATATACGAAGGCTATCAGATAAAATTATTTAAGAAACCAGAAAAAAAACCCATTGTTTCTCATTATTGCTAAAATGGAATGACTACCACAAATGACAGAGGTTTGGCCTCGTATTTATACTGTCGTTCCAAGTACCCAGGAAGAAGGTCAGAAGTTTCCTGGCATCACCAGCGTCCTCTATTTCTGTTCTTCCAACAAGAAACGGATCAGGAGATGGTGCTACTGACTGAAAGATCTTCTCACAGTTAAATGACCACAATCTGATGCGTGTCAGAGTCAACGCTGGCAATATACAAGGAGCAGGGTGAGGTCCCTGCCCACAAGGAGCCCGGCTGGCAATAAACAAACAACTGCAGTGCACAGTGCAACAGGGCTGGGACCTGGGTGGGCTGCAGAGGGTGGGGTGGCTCAAGGAAGACTTCTCAGAGCTGGGAGGGTGGAGGCACATTCCAGGTGACGGGCCCGCAAGTAGAGAGGAAGAGCTATCTGACAGGGGAAAAGCTACACAGAGACCAAGTAAGTCAGTAGCTTCAACACACTTTCTTTAAAAGCGTTCGAGACATCTAAGCTGGATCCCCAGGTCCTACAGTAATTACATTTTTTGTTAGTGCCCATTCTATCATGATTTACCTCTAGTGTCAAAAATGTAAGATTTTCAATCCCACGTGCACTAATTCTTATTAAAATTGTCAATAAGGGTGCTGGAACATTTTTTTAAAAGTGCATTTTTTCCACTATGAAAATAGCTAACAACTAATTGCACAGATGATTCAATTACCAGAAGGTGTAGCTATCACGTTCAATTAAAAGCTGTGTTACCTTCTAAAAGGGAGCTCAGGACCTGACGGCATCATCATTTCTTTGTCTGTGGGGGCAAAGTTAAGTCGTTGGCCTAAGTTATCAGGGGCCAGCGGCCTCCGCTGCAGGGCCAGGTGAGGGCCAGAGCCTGAGGGGACCCGTGGATGGAGGCCACATATGGACTCAACACCGATCCTACTACAGGGCCACCGTGGACTCCTGCCCTCTTCCACCCCACACTGATTTCTCAGTGCTATAAGGAACAAGATCAGGATACCAGGGTACCAGCTTTACAGGGCCCTAGGCCTCCAAGTCTAGTGCGATTAGTGACCCAGAGAACTTTAGACTTATGTATCATCCTAGTCTTTCCTTTGACTAATGCATAAAAGGTTCGAAAAAGCACACTGACAAAGTCAAAGCCTACCTAGAGAGTTTAAGCAGCCGGCGCCACTAAGTCTTAATTATCTGTGCTAACTGGAATGAGGGTAACGTTGGACGCGCTGATGACTGAACAGATGTCGAGCTCCCAGACAGGGGACGGCATCCCTTGACAGCTGTATAAGCCACGGGCTGCCCCCACCCCATGCCCCCAGAGAGCCTCTGTGCCCCCTGGCTACCTGGGGACAGATCTCTGGTTTTCTGTCAACTGCCTGGCTCCTATCCATTGCTGACAGATCTTTTGCCTAAGGGAGCAATGCAGGAGCGTAAAATAAAGGGGAAAAATCCTGAACTTGGCATGACAGGATATTGGTTTGAGTCACAGCCTCATAACTTATTTGACGACCTTGGACAAGCCACGTGAGCCTCAGCCTTTTTGAAGAGGAGAACAAGGCCTTCCTTACTCACTTCATAGACCTGCTGAAGGGATCAAAGGGGATGATGTTTATGAAAAGGGGAATTTTTTGGGTGGCTTTACTCATGTCACTCATTAGTCCTGTCCTCTTGAGTATTCCTATAATGGGTTTATGATTTATTTCTGGAACCACTGTTCAGTTACCACCACAAAGACATCATCCTGAATTTATAGTATATAGATTAAAGGCCTTTAGTTACCTAAGTTGCCTCATAAAAGAAAAGTGGGGGCAATAAATAGAGAACTCATGATTTGCCTACAGAGAACGGTGATAAATGGGTGAATGGGGTCTGTGTTATCTAATAGGCATCATAATAACTTGCAATAATTTTTACTCCTAACTCACTTTCTCGATTAACTCTCCCCTGATGATGTATCCACGGGCCTGAACCTGTGAAAATATGTCTTGTGTTGGGTGCACTGCATTTGATCACTGCCATCCCCGAGACAGAATCACGACTACAGCTGCGCATTACCGCTCTCGGCTTCCCCACCCTTTCCACGGCTTTTAGCCCGCATGGATGCCGGGTTTCACTTCTGCCAGATGGGGTCACTGCTAAGTGGAGCTCCTACGTGGATATTATTTATTTACATTAAAATAGATGCTCATTGCAGTACACAAAGAAAATGAAATTCTGATCCAATATCCCTGAGTACTGCATGCAAACATATCTAATATAAATTAAATGTTAATTGATTAGGTAATTGGTGGTGTAAATGTTTTATATAATGCAGAACTCCTTGGTGGGTTATTATATAAGTGTTTAAGTGTTTAGTGGTATTTGGGGAAATTGCTTGGGACTTCTGGATGAGATGGAAATGTGCTAGTATTTCTCCAACTGAAATAATGGAATATGTTGTCATGCTATCTTAACCTCTGCTCTCCAGCACCCTGTCAAACACGGACTGGACCTGGGGAACAAGCGATGCCTAATCTCACAAGAGAGCCCGTGGACTCTTTTTTAAATTCTAAACTCTCTGCCGAGCACTTTCTGCTGGTGGCACTCACCCACCCTGTCAATCCGTTACAGGGTTTTCTCCCTTTTCCTCCCTTGGAGAAACGACTCGGGTAGGGGATCCATTCTAATTCCCTTGCATCCCTGTCACTCTGCGTAGCAGACATGATTGGCTAATTAAGCCCCCTCTCCCCTCCAGCCTTCCACTATGGAGGCTGAAAAAGCCTGATGGAGCACTGGCTTTTCTCCTAGCCTCCATTACGAGACCACCTCCATTAGCATCCCGAGGAGAAAGCCCTTTTCCCCAGCGCCTCGCCACCACCTACGTCCTCACTTTGAATGGGATCACTCAGGGCGACCGCAAGCATCTTGCAATCACGAAGAGAAAGCTAAGAGAATGTCAGAGATGTCGACCCACTGAACAAATGCTTTAGGCTTCTTGCCAATAGAAAGTATATACCCTTATGGTTTAGGCTACTGTCTGTCATGTTTCAGATACTTGTAGCCAAATGTATCCTGATATTCACTGTGGCTATTCCCATTCAGCATAACCTAAACCAACAGGCTTCACATCAGGCTGCTCCCGAAGGCAGAGTGTGGCTATCCTCTCTCTTTGTATCCTTGCCTCTATAATCCTATTAAACGCACACTTATCTTCCATGCATCTGCTTGCAGTGACCCCTTTACAGTGCTACAATGACCAGAGCATTCTATTTTATTTGTTTGTTTATTTCTAAAACAACTGTTCTCTTTTTATATGTTACAAGCAAGTTTATGGCTATGATTCTATTTTTAAATCCCCTTTTACTGCCAGCAGGAGTTTGAAAGTGTTTCAATGTTATTTAAATACCTGAACCCAGAGGAGGAAAAAAAATCCTCATACTAGAATGATTTCTCCTGCAGACTTCCAACATTTAAGATTTTATAATTAAAGTGTCAGTTTTATGTAAAGATACATGAAATCCATGGGAAAGGGGAGAGGAAATCCAAAGTTCAGTCATCCAAAAGTCACCGAGGCAAGATCTGGTCACCAACCACAGGGCACTTCCTAACCGTGTCAGGAAGTCCCTAAGAGGACACGCTCAAGGCAAGAGGCTATAGCTGTGATAATTGCTTTTCTCAGCACCCGAGTTTACATCTCAGCAGCCACTCCTGCTTGCACAGTTAGGGCTACCAAACAGGCATAGCTGGCCTTTGTATAATCAGACCTTCCACACAACCCAAATAAATTAGCTAGGGAGCTGAAAAGGTCAAATATTAACGGTGTGTTTTGTCTTTGCTCTCCCTTAGGTGTGCTGTATATTTTATTAGAAATGGAAAAGGCAGATTTGATCAGGAATCCTAGTAAAAGCCTGATCAAGGTTTTCGTCCCTCTTTCAAAACACTTTTCTTTTCTGGTAGCCTGATTTGTTATGAATTTCTCTCTTAAAGTATTTAGCTGAAGAAGCTAGCAGACAGTGAGAGACAGACAGGCCGCAGTGTGAGCCACAGGAGAGTCATTCTTTACCATTTGTCAGTCCATCCATCCATTCTTTCTCCCATTTTAAACTTCTAAGTTGTTTAACAGCAATGTTCCAGTTGGGATTTGAAGGGCAGATGGATGGATGGATGGATGGATGGGTGGGTGGATGGGTGGATGGGTGGGTGGATGGAAGGAAGGGGGAGGGAGGAAGGAAAAGAAAAACAGAAAATGTTGAGAATCAGTGATCAAGAGATAAAACCCACATCCTTCTTACCATGGAATTTGGCCTCCACTCTCTTGCTCAGGTCTGCTCTCCAGCTTCATAGTGTCTTGGACAGCTCTTATTTAACCTTTAAAAATCAATGCAGACAGCATCCCTTTCTACTTTCCCTAAATAGCTATTTCTTCTCTTCTACCATCATGAAGAATGCCTCTTCTCTGTGAGCCCATAATGTCCCTCTATATCAGAGGCTTCTTAACCTTTTTTGTTCCACGGACCCCTTTGCCAGTCAGGTGAAAACGATGGACTCCTTCTCAGAATATAGTGGCAGACAGGTTTATGACACTCAACATCGGCATGTCTTTCAACTAAATTTTAAGACTATTCAAAATTACGTTTCGTATTTTTTTTATTTCTCGTTATACTTACATTGTTATAACTGTGTGGACTGAAATTTTCGACTTCTAAAACTTGTGTGGACCCTATGATTTATCCTCCCAAAATGGTGTCCCTATACTTCAAAGATCACACTGCTTGGGAGATCTGTTTGTTACCTATCTGTGTTGCCAGATAGTTGGCCAACTACATCACACAATAGTTTGTACACAGAAGGGCTGTGATCACGTGTGATCCAGCATCGGGTCTAGCAACTACCACAATTTCGAAGCATGGATGAGTGTAAGCGATTTTTCGAGATATGCACCAACTGTAATGTGATATGAAATGAACACTGATTTATTGCACACATTCATAAGCGAAGGAATGCTAGATTTCAGTTAGAGGTCAGAGAAAATAAAGATAGGAAGTTGAATTTTATTTTTTCAATTCAAGCTCACAGACCCCCTGAAATCTTTCCATGGAACCCCAAGGGTCCCTGCTGTATATCCAGGCTTCTTCATGGTTTTAAAATAGTTTCTTTTTCCCGCTTTATTATAAGCATTGTGAAGCCAAGCACTGTATTTTATTCCTCTTTGTACTTCTACAGCTTATCATAAGTGCCTGGCATTGGATAAGGGCGACCATACAATTTATTGTCCAAACTGGACAATACCAAACACAGTATCGACACTGGACATTTCTGAAAATGAAAGACAGTGACAATGAAAGAGGGTACTATTATACATACGCTGTAGTAACACTGGGCTATGTTGTCACTCTGTGCTAATCAATCGAGGGTTTTAATACTAACGTGAAATCTAATCACTTGGAGCCTCGGCTTCATCACCCCTGAAATGGAAATACGTTCCTTTCCGACCTCACAGTTTTCTATAAAAACCAGGTTCTATACAACATGCTACAGGCGACTCGGTCCTGACTATTTATGTCCTGGTGCCCAGACTAGTGCGTGGCACCTGGAGGTACTCTGTAATTTCACTGACTTGAGCTGAATTACAGGCACAGACTGTGCTCTACTTGATGAGATGTTTGCTCCCTTCTTCCCTGCAATTTTAACCTGTCTTGATCTTGCAATAGGACAGTGATCTATAACAAAAGTATCCAGCTACTAGCCCTTAAAGAACAAAAGGTCCAAACTTTCCCCGTTCCCCTCCTACCTGTTCATGGCTACACATTCACAATCCCTCCCCACCTCTCCCGAAATCTTGCCAATAGGTTCTAGTTGTTATTAAAAACAAGAAAAGCAA
The DNA here is from genome assembly GCA_029593785.1 of Cabassous unicinctus. Taxonomy (NCBI): domain Eukaryota; kingdom Metazoa; phylum Chordata; class Mammalia; order Cingulata; family Chlamyphoridae; genus Cabassous; species Cabassous unicinctus. The sequence goes on from JAQZBX010064001.1 coordinate 12,010, forward strand.
CTATTATTGACAATTTTGCAGATGTCATTCTTCCAACTTAGTATGAATCATTAGTGTCCCATTAGGTTGAATTGTTTTTTTGGGGACTAATTTTGGTTATTAAGAATACTACACGAAGGGAAGAGAAGACGTATTTCATTGCCGCTGGTATCAGAGTTAGCACTGCTATCTTCCCCTCACCTCAGCCCAGAAGGTCAAGTAGAAAACAACATTTAAAGCCTTATTTAAACAACTCTGAAATCTTCAGTTTGTTGCTTTATATTCTTTAAGAGGCCTTGCTCCTCAAAAACAGAATTCTTTGAAAATACCTAAAATAGTAATTTTCTGGGACCTCTTTTATGATGTTAATTTATTTAAAAACTTTTATTTTGAAATATTTTTCATATATTGGGTTAAATTAAATATATTATTAAAGTTAATTTTAATAATTCATTTTACTATTGTAATAAACTTTATTTTTAGGGAAGTTTTAGATTTACATTTAAGAAAAATTACACTGAAAGTTTAGGGAATTCCTGTATAACCACCCCCCCCCCAATAATTTTTATTTGGCTTTCAACTTTTGAAAATGTGGCTACTAGAAGATTTTAAATTATAAATGTGGCTTTCTTTATATTTCTACCGGACAGCACTGGTTTAGAGGTCAAGAGCGTGGGCTCTGGAGATAGACATCTGGATGTGAACCCAGGTTCCACAAACCACAAGCTGTGTGGCCTCAGGCAAGTCTCTTAATCCAGAGGCTTTCTAATCTTCCACAGAGCCTACTGTGGTCATTTCAGTTTACAGTTCAGCTCAGTGAACACACACACACACACACACACAACTGAAACACAACTGATGAACAGTTTCACCGCCACAAGTGCTGCCTTCTGGCATGTTCTGCTCCTTTCTCCTGCCCGCCCCTCCCTGTCGGTCCTCTTCCTCCCCTCCCCACCCCGTTTGAAACAATGCCTGTCCCGGCCCACTAAATTGAGGTGCACCTTCTTGGATAACTTTTCCAGGTATCAGCACCGCTAGCCAGAATTTTCACGTCTCCAGCAGCCTATCAAAAAGCCCGAACTTCCTTCATGCCCCCAAGCACAATCAAAGCTACAGGGAAACTTATATCAGGGAACTGGAGGCTTGACTATTTATAATCTGAGACGCACACTAATCTTGAAAAGCTGTGATTCCCAAAATATACCTTTCAGACATGCTAATTTTAAAAATAATCACAATTTGTCAAAATTATCTCAGCTACTATTTGGCACCTACATTCTGATGAACCAATGTAGTAGAAATAGTAAGATACCAAAAATAGCCAGTCTTTAGCTTTTTTCAGTTCTCACAAGCACAAGCCGTACCAGGTTACATTAAAATAAAACATGTATTTCAAAGTAAATATGAGCTTTAGTCCACTTTGAAAGCTAAGGCTACAAGTTGCATCTAATAACTATCCTTAAGTTATCACTGTCTTCTGGATGGTAAATAAAAAGTAGCAAACATATTTATTTTCCGTCTAAATGATATATATGAAAGTAAGTCTTTAAAATATAATGCTATAAAATGCTTCAAATTACTTTAGTAGTCCACTGTTTGCCTAAAATTCAGTAAAAAAATCTTGCAGTAACAAACCCATACAGATTGTACACAAATAACAAAGTAAAAATTGGGCCTCAAAGACATGGACAGATAGGGGCAATTTGAGAGAAGCACATCTAGGTGTGGAGGGGTCCTGAGTAAGGCAATATGAAGACCTGAGAGTTTCAGATGGGCACGAGGACCACTCCTGTGGCAGGGTAGGGGAGAATGGGCTGGATGGACATGGTGGTCGTGCACGGTTTCAGAAGAGCTGCTGGGTGGAAGACTTAGTATTTTGTTTGCCTTTGAAAACAAAACTTGGACCAAGTGGTACAAGTTATAGGGAGTTTGGCTTAAACTAATTCTTAGGACTGAATTTTCTAGCAGTGACTGGAAGATAAAATGAGCTGCCACTGGAGTTTGGAGTTCCTTATCAGAGGAACCGTTTACTTAGCAAAGAGGTCAGATTGCTGTTTTGAGCAAAGAAGACTTTAAATTTCCCTACAACTATGATAGTCATTTATTTTTAATTGCATGGATCTGAGTATCTAGAACAGCACTTTCAAAGGGGAGAGAGGCTGCAAAAAAAGTGAAGACAAAGCAGAGTTTTGCACCATTGCTTTGCTTCAGTTACACTATTTAATTCCAAATAATTTTTGAAAGAATACATATGTGACTTTAATATTATCAAAAAGGGGCTTGGGTTACAATACTGCAATACTCTTGCATCAACGCCAAAGATGTACCATGTTAGTAATGGGGGCGGATGGAAAAAACAGGCCAAATGTACGCTATGAACCATAGTTGGTGGTGACAGCCTGATGATTTTCTCTCACAATCTGTAACAAATGTTCCACGACGGTGTGGTGTGTTGGGGAAGGGGTGTTGCATGGGAATTCTACACATGTGCATGACTGTTTCGTAAGTTCACAACTTCTGTAATAACAATATATTTAAAGGGGGGGGCTTGGGTTAAAACACAACAATCTAGATACTGAATTTTTCTATGATTTTAACTTTGGATAGCTGGTAATAATCAGATACTATCCAAAGAAAGGTTGATTTTGCTATGATAAGCAAAAATGTTTTCTTATCTGTGGCTAAATTAAATATCTATTTTATGAGTACATAATAAATATGTGGTAAATACATACATTATTTAATAAGCTTTAACAAAATTAGTTCCTGCATTCTTTCCTGAAACAGGTTGTGATACTAAAAGAGTCTCCAAATTTAGCCTCCACGTAGGTTAGTTTAGAATAGGCTTAAATTATATATATTCAGAAAATGTTTACACTTTTCACGCTTACATATTTTGGTCACGAGAACTGGCAAATAGGGTTCTTAGTGGAAGAATAATTAATTAGCGCCTCACCCACAAAAACACTTGGTATATATTTTTCAAAGCAATTCACATACAGATTCATTAATTTGCTATGCTAATTTTCAATAAAATGACCAACAAAGTGCCAAAATTTTATAAGCAATAAAATAAGTGGTTTAAAATAGGACAATAAAATGCTAAACCCACTTCAATAAAACACGAAACTCATGAAGCAAAGCATTAAATTAAAATTAGGTTTTTTTTTTTAAAAAAGAATGGGAACGTTAAGAAAGTAATTAAAACAATATAAATCAGAAGATATTCAAATTGTTCAATAAATATAAAGTTATAAATGGTGTAACCAGAAGAAACATATCTTCAGTAAAAATTTTAAAAATGAGGAAAGCTATAGGCAAAAACAGGCAGTTGGTACATGTGCTTAGCAAGGTAAAAGTCTTCATTTCATTTCTTCCTTTCACAGAGTCCTTTCTTGAGTCAGAGAGTAAAGCAGGATATGCCAGGGCCCCTGCCTCTCACTCCTCGTAAAGATACTCATCAAGGACTATGAAAAGATGCTCAACTAAGAGAGTTTGCTGCCCATCAGCAACCCGAGCCACACACGCATAGTGATGACACTACCGTGCTATGCTAGCATACTAGTCAAACTCTTGTAGACAGATTTGAGAACCAGGGCACTGAAGGCTTTTTAATTGTACTTCCCCAAAGTCCCTCAGGGATTCTCTGTTCTCAACACTCTGGAAGAATCTCACGATTTAAAAGTTTTTCAATGTTGGAATAGTTTTTCATTCTTTTATTAGGATACAACTGGGTTTTATAATACATTTTGGACTGCATGATAAATAATTAAGCATAATTAAAATGTATTTGAATATGCTCCCATTATTAGATGTTAGACTCTCAAATTGCATTTTTGGTGTCTTGTTCATGGGAATTGATAGAACTAATTAACTAATCTGAAGAAATATCTATTACCCAAGGCCCTTTTAAGACTACATATTTGTTTCTTGACTCTCAAGCCATACCTTCTGTTTTTCTTACATATGACTGATAGTTACTGCAAGGAAATTTAACTACCCTAAATTTCTGTTAGCTGATTACCTTCTTACATCTACCATGGCAACCAGGTGCTTAGAGATTATTTCTCTAAAGGAAAAAAAATTTGCATTTGTTTCCTAAGTATAATATCTTGATGCTAATTACCTTGAAGAATTTCTAGTAATTTTAGATATAGACATGGTTTGAAATTTCTTTTAAAAAATAGTAGTTTGTTAATAACAAGATTATATGTAAGCAATTCAATCAATATAAAGATCCATGTATTTTATTTTTTTTATGTTAAGTATTAACATTTCTAGCAAAACCTGTAGAGTATGTCTCTTAGGCAATGGCTACACATTTATGAACATAATTTTTTTTTTTTTTAAAGATTTATTTATTTTATTTATTTATCCCCCCCTTGCTGCTTGTGCTGCTGTGTCCATTCGCTGCATGTCTTCTCTGTGTCTGTTTATCTCCCCCTTGCTGTGAGGTCTTGCCGCATCAGCCCACAGCGCCGAGCGAGCCAGCCTGCCCTCACAAGGAGGCGCTGGGAAGCCAACCCGGGGCCTCTCATATGGTAAACGGGTGCTCTAGCCATTGAGCCACACCCGCTTCCTGCTGTGAGGTTGCTGC
>JAQZBX010064002.1:0-16582 GCA_029593785.1 Cabassous unicinctus
TTTAGTATTTCCTGCTAAGTTGGCCTCATGGGTAAAAACTATCTCCATTTCTGTTAATCTGTGAATATTCTCTACTTGCCCTCAGTTTTGAAGGACAATCTTGACAGATATAAAATTATTGGCTGGCAAGTTTTCTCTTGCAGTAGCTTAAATATATCATATCACAATCTTCTTGCCCCCATTGTTTCTGATGAAATAACAGCACTTAATCTTATTGGACATCCCTTATGTGTTATGAATCATTTTCTCTCAAGAATCTCAGGATTCTCTTGACCTTTAGATTTGGCATTCTGATTAGTATGTGTCTCAGAGTAGGTCTATTCAGATATATTTGGATTTTAGTATGATTTGCTTCTTGGACGTGGATAGTTATGCCCTTCTGTAAAGTTTGCAAATTTTCAACCATTATTTCCTTAAATATTCCTTCTGCCCCTTTTTCCTTCTCTTCTGGGACACCCATGACATATATGTTTGCATGTCTCTTACCATCATTTAGTTCCCTGAAACCCTGTTCTATTTTATCTAGTCTTTTCTTTATCTCTTTTATGTTTTTATTCTGGATTCAGTTTATTTTTTTAGTCAAGGGCATTCTATTTGACTCACTTTGTGCTATAGCCCATCTTTGATACTTGCACCTTAATTCAGAACTTTATAATGGCTCATGTTTAGCCAATGTGAGTTTTTTTTTCAGCTTTTTCATCTGTTTCTTGCACTTTCTTCATTGCTGGTTGTTAATAGGAGCCAAGGATCCAGTTGGTACTGTAAACCATGGAGGTTGAAGCTCCCCAAATTGCTCCAGGAACTGATAAAGTTTTCCCACCTTTCTCTGTTGCCATGGTAAGGGATGTATCCACAGCAACATGCAGTATATCATGCTGTACAGGCCAAGATCATATACAGCTGCCTCAAGAGACAGAAGAAGCTCCTTACCTGTTGGGGCATGGAAGGAGCCGCATATGTGGGCAGCAAGCTAAGCCATGCTGGTCAAAACTGACTGCAGTTGCCCAGATAGGCTGTTAAAGCACTGAGACCCCCTTCTCTCCTGCCAGAGGCAGGGCTAGATCCATAGGTGAGCACAACAATCTTATCTGTGCAAAACAAAAGTAATTGCAGTTGTCCAGAGAGTCCAAGGGATCACTGCACCTTTCCTCCTTCTTGCAAGAGGCAAAGCTGGAGCCACATGTGTGCAAAATAATCTTGTCCATGCAGGCCAAAAGAGGCTGCTGTTGACCAGAGAGGCTGAGGAAACACTGCTTCCCCTCCTGCCCTATCAGGGAATGGGTATAGAGACACAGGTGTTCAACAATCTAGTCTGAGCAGGCTGAAAGTGGCTGCAGATTCCCAGAGAAGCTGAGGAAACACCCCCAGCTTCGTTGCTATTAAGGGGTAGGGATGGAGCCACAGGTGTCCAAAAATCTAGGCCATGCAGGCAAAAAGTAATTGCAGTTGCCCAGATAGGCTGAGAGAACGCTGTCCCTCTTCCTGGTCTGTCAGGGTCAGGGATGGAGCAACAGATGTGCCCAACAGTTTAGTCCATGGAGGTCAAAATTGCCTAGACATTGCCAGAAATGCTGAGAAAACAATGCTTCTCCTCCTATCCTATTGGGGAATGAGGATGCAGCCACAGGTGTCCAAAAATCTAATCTGTGAACACTGATCATGGCCTCAGATGTCCACAGAAGCTGAGAGAGAATTGTCTCTTCCCTTCTCTGCCAGGGTCAGGGATGGAGCTACAAGTGTGCTAAACAATCTTGTCCATGTGGGCCAAAAGTGACTACAGCTGTCTGGAGAGGGTGAGGGAGCAATGTCCTTCCTCCTACTCTGTCAAGTGTGGGAATGTAGCCACAGGTGTCCAACAATCTGGTCCATGAAGGCTGAAATACCCACAGTTGCCCAGAGAACCTGAGGAAACACTGCCTTCTATCCTGTCATACTGGGAGTGGAGATGTCACCATATGGGTGCCCATAATCTAGTCTGTACAGGCCAAAATTGAAAACAGTTGCCTGAATAGTCTGCTACAGGCCCCCAGCTTCCTCTCTTGCTGGAGGTAGGGCTGGAACCTTGGCTAGAACTATAGTCCAACCAGGATGGCAAGAAGCCAGTCCCTACCATCACTGTGATTATCAATCAGCCCTGCTTCCCCTCATGTCTGGAGCAAAGTTAAAATGGAGGCTACTGGCCCCTTTCTGACTTCGACAGATTCAAACTTTAGCTGTTCTTAGGGTTGGACTTTAGCCAGCTTAATTTGCTAATCCATAGCTGAAATCGTGCCTGGCTATCTCTTCCTCCCTTGTTTTTGGGAAATGCACCTTCCAACACCAGCCAAGGAATAGCTCCTTAGGCATCTTTACTACCAGTGAGGGATGAGTACCAGCCTCCATGGTGTGGTGTACTCTATTCATGAATCTTCACTGCACATGGGCAGTCTACTCTTTCCTTTTTTCCCAGGTTGTTGCAGGATGTTATTCTGATCTCCTGGGCCCATGAAATAGCTAAATTAGATAGCTCTGGGTGATTACTAACTACATTGTTGAGAAAACTGACTCTTGGCCCTTCTTACTCTGTGACCATTTCCACCCTCCCTGCTTCCTCAAAATTTACAAAAAACAGTTTTCAATTTTAGATATTTCAAGAACATTCAAATTCATTCTCTCTTCTGTATAATGATATTTTCTATATAAGAAATCCCTTAGCATTTACATTGTGAAATCATTTTAAAAATGACAACAAGATTTATTTTCCTACTGATTAATAATTCTAAGAAACCCAACAAGAGATGATAAATTATCAGCTTTCAGTAAGAAATCATTAATGTTTACTCAGGTATATGGATGGTTTGTGAGGAAGTTAGAGGTGGCTGGATTTTCCTGTGAGGCCCTGGCAATGTGCATCAAGTGGGGCCAGTCTTCACCTCAATAGACAATTGCCAGCATTTGTTTGGCAAACTACAGAAGATGCCTTTAATTCCTGCATATCATAGAAGTACCCTTTTAAGATGCCATTTCTATTATGAGCATTCCTGCTTGCATGAGGCAGCTGGGTTTCTCATATAGAGCAATGTTTGGGACTATGTCAGGAAGGAGTGTTTCAGGATGTAACCCCCTCCAAGGGGTTCATAAACTGGTGCTTCTAGCAGATTTGAGCTGGCTTTGCCCACAGCCATTGGGAACAAGATGGAGGTGATTGTGTTCATTCTGCAGAGTTTCACTGACGACCCTGGTCTCCAGGCAGCCCTCTTCTACCTCTTCTTCCCTGTTTGTGGTAGCCCTGACCATAAATGTCCTGATCATCACAGCCATTTATTTTAGCCCCAATGTCCACACCCCCATGTACTTCCTCCTGGCCAACCTGGCCATGATGGACATTGTCTGAACCTCATTCACACTGTCCAAGTTACTGCAAAGCCTGGTTGCAAAGAACACCATCTCCTACCTCAGGTGCTTTAGGCAGATGTTTTACCTGTTTACTGCCTATGGAACTTCTCTTCACCACCATGACCTATAACCAGTACCCAACTATCTCTTGGCTGCTGCACAACCACACCCTGATGAGGTCTTTCCTTGGTAGCCTTAAAGTGGTCCATAGTTGTGTTCAAACCTCCATGCTCACTGTACTGATTGTCAAGCTGTCATGTGACTCCAACATCATCACTCATTTCTTTGCTTAATCTCAGCCATGCTGCTGCTGTGTTGCTCCCCAACCTTCCTCATAGATATCATGACCATCACTTCAGAGATGTTCCTTTTGGGGATGCACTTCTTGTTCTCCATTGCGTCTTCAGGCTGCATCATTGCCAGCATCCATCTCATCTACTCAGCTGAGGGCAAGTGGCGGCTTTCTCCACCTACAACAACCACTTCCTGGTGGTCACCATTTACTACCACTCCTTTCTGTACACAGACATCCATCTGGCCCTCAGCTCTGCAGGGTTTCTGGACAGGACTATTGCCACATAGTACACCATCATCATTCCCACCCTGAATATTTATACCCTGAAGAATAAGGAATTCAAAGAATCCCTTGAAGATCTCCTCCTTCTATAAATGACACTAGGTAAAGAGGAGAGACTAGGTCTGACCTTGGGAAGCTGGGAAGCCACACTTCATATCCCCCTTCCCACTGAAGAGGGAATTTTTGCCTCACTGGACACATCTGAGAGGTACTTTCTCTAAGAAATTGTTACTAGATTCTTTGTCTTAAATGATTCTTTAGTGTATAGAATTTTCACTGTTTCTACTTTTCAAATAATTTTTTAATAGTTATATAAATTGTTTACTAAGCCCTTGAGCATTGCACAACTTATAATCTGAAGAATACATTTTATACATTATATCCTCTTAAACTTCTAAATATTACTTAGACTCATTTAATAAAATCCCTCTGTTAGTTATATCACAAATGTAATATTTTGGATCTTTCAAATGCTTCAAACCCTTTAAACAACAAAATACAATCAAATTCTCAGAATGATGAAAAAATTTGTTAAACCATAGCTAAACTTATCATGAAATCCTTAATATCATAGGTTTGATTGCTTTTCAATATTTTGATTCTTGTTTTATTTTTTTACCTAGGGCTTCTCTTGTTGAGTAAGCCAGAAAGAAAAAGAATACCAGTTTAAACTAGAAGAGGATAGAAGTTCTGAATTATTGACCATCTGGTTCTTATTGAGATTTAGGTTCTGATTCTAACATCCTAAGTGATTCACACCCAAGCCAAAGACTTCATGATTGGTGTCCTCTTCTAGGCACTAATTACATCCAGAGATTTGATAAGTCCACCTCTTTGAATTTGAGTTGTATATTTGACTGGTGTCAATCACTAAATCCACGTGAGCATCCTTAGTTTTGTGTTACAGGAAATATTGCATGCATGGAGACATATGCAGGGTTGTTTGGGTCAATTTTACTTTATGAGGCTGCTGAGGAGTTCCATCTTCTGTGACATGAATCTGAATAAAGCTAATTGTAAAAATTAATCATTTCTTTTTGTAGTCATCCTTTTATTATTTTGTTTTTGCAAACTTTATACAAAAATTCGTTGTTTAGTCTCATGGATTAATGGTTTTGCATAGACTCAATTGAACTGAAAATTTTTGATACTGATTGTTACAACTTGTCAGGTGGGTTCAGCACTATATTAGACACATTTCTTTTCCTTAAACATCTTTTATTTTAAGAAACAAGCTGGCTAAGACCCATTTTGATTTTATCTTATCCAAAAGGTAATGGCATTAGCTATTTTCCCGAGGAGACTTGCTTTCCTTTAATTTATATATATTGGAGAACGAAATCAGGCTGTAAGACCTCCCATGTCTGCCTAAGAATGAAATCATCAACCAACCACATTAGGGACAGAACTTGAAATGATGTCACTATTATAGTGATGAATTCATCTTGACATTGCCATTGGATTGTAATTCTTTAATTTTGATAGATAAAATACATTGTTTAAAACCTTTTCCTACAATATTCTGGCATAGATTTATAATTTATCTCACAAAGTTTATTAATATGTCCTTTCTCTTTGAAAGAGTTCATCACATTCTAAAATATTGCCCTATATTTACAGAAATTAGGTGATACAACTAATCATGATTGTCCACTGATACTGAAGTGAGAAGGAGACGGTGTGATAAAAAGGAAAATTGAGTGGACAGAAAGTGTGGGTCAATAGTGTAAATACACTCTTCCCTTATTTAAAGTAATAAGCAGATAGTTTTATTTTTAAAACAATGATTAATGATAAATACACATATTTATCATGTACAATTTGATAAGTTTGATATTTTCACTTTCCAGATTTTTATGTAAATGGAATAATACAGGTGTACTCTTTTTTGAATGCCTTTTCACATGCAAAATTATTATTTTGAAATCCTTCCATGTTGTTATATCTATCAACGGTTCATTCTTTTAAAATCTTATTTGTATTCCATTGTAAAGATAAAATAATATTCACTCATCCATTCATTTTGTTGGACATTTGTGTTGTTATCAAACTTATGCTATTACAGGTAAAGCTGTCATGAATATTTTTGTTTGAGATATTGTACAGACATACACTTTCATTTCTCTTTGATAAATTTCAGGGAATGGAATGCCTGAATCTTATGGTAGAAGTGATGAAATGTTTTCCAGAAGCAGTATGTGATAATTTCAATTCTTCAAACTCTGCCCCAATACTTCATATGGTCAATCTTTTAAATTTTAATCATTCAAATAGGCATGCAAATGTATCATATTATGATGGTAATTTGCATTTTCCTAGTACCTACTGATGTTGAGTTTCTATTCACATGCTTAATTGCCACCTCTAATGAAAAGTCAGTTCAAATTTTTGCCCCTTTTTATCTGATTTTGTTTTTACTTATTATTGAGTTTTGAGAAGTCTTTAAATATTCAGGATACAAATCCCTTATGAAATAAAAATTTTTCAAATATTTTCTCCCAGTCTCTGTGTTATCACTTTCTTCTCCTAACATTTTCTTTTGAAGAAGTGGGTTTTTTTGTTTGTTTGTTTGTTTGTTTGTTTTTTTATAAGTCCAATTTATCAGGTTTTTACTTTATGTATTGCACTTTTGGTGTCATGTCTAAGAAATATTTGACTAGTTCAAATTCTTAAGGATTTTCTAGAGCTTATAGCTATGCTTTATTTATAAATTCATTTTAACTATTTAATTCCTTTGCAATTTCACATGAATTTTAAAACTAGCTTCTAAAATTTTCTACTCAAAATACCTTCTGGATTTTGAATGGAATTATATTGAATCAATAAATCAACCTGGAAAGAACTGACATCTTGGCAATATTGAGTCTCCTGATTCATGAACACAGTACATCTCTCCATTTATGTAGGGCTTCCTAAAGTTCTTTCAACAGTATTCTATATATTTTAGTTTCAAGGACTTTGCATATTTTGTCAAATATATCTCAAATTATTTCATATTTTTGATGGTGCCCCTAATATTACTTTTTTTCATATAATTTTTTTTATTAGGGAAGTTGTGCTAACACATGGGATAACATGGATGAATCTTGAGGACCTTATGTTGAGTGAAGAAAGCCAGGCACTGAAGGACAAATATTATATAACCCCTCTGATATGAATTAAGTAAATTGAACTGACTCAGAGAGCTAGAGTCTGGAAGATAGGTTTACAGGAAATAGAAATGGAGCAGGATGTTGTGAGCCAACACTCATATGGGCCAAATCTATGATAAGGTGGAAGTGAGTAGTTGTGCAAGAAAGGTATGACAGGGGTGTAGTGATACTAATGGGTTAGGTGGTACAAACTTGACAGGGGTTAGGGTGGGGAGAATGTGTTGGACGGTCCATGGAACTAGAGGGAGGGCTGGGGGGGGGCAGCTGAACACTGGGGATTGGTGGGTACATGGTTGAAACTACAATGTTGAAAAATCTCTTTTGACAAAGAAGGGTTACTGGTTTAGGGAGTTGGACGGGGGTCATTCAGGACAGGTCACACCTGGGGCAGTCTACTAGAAAATGTGTGAGATGTCATTTTGTCATAGTGTGTTGTATCAGTGGGTGGAGACCTACATAATGAGCAGGAAGGAGTTGGACTCTGATCCTGTGGAGGCCCAATTTGTTCTCATACAAAGGGGTGGGTGTAATTCCAGAGTATGGATGATTCCTAATAGGTGAGGACAGACTAGAGTGTCAAGGCCTCAGTGTTGTTGGAAGTATCTATGAATCTTGTCCTTCAAGTAGTGAAGTCTGGTGGTTGCCATGGGCCCCAAGGAGAGGGGGAGGGAGGAATACAATAGATGGAAAGAGGGGTATTTATGGGGCAATGGAAGTGTTCTGCATGATCTTGCAATGATGGATACAGATCATGTTAAATTTCATCTAAAATTTATAAAAATGTGTCATCTAAAATGTGAACCATAATGTAAACCTTTGAACATGGATAGTAACTATGTTTCAATATTTGTAAATCAGTTGTAACAAATGTACTATCTACATATAGAAAGGTTATTGATATGGGAAGGCGGGGAAAGGAGGATGGTGTTGGGTATATGGGAGTCCCCTAAATTCTGTATGTGTCTTTACATGTAACCTAAAACTTCTTTGAAGACAAAATGAATAAAAGTAAGACACTGGAAAGAAATGAAAGAAAATATCACTGTACATATAGGACAACAGATATTACTAGTTATGTAAGGTAAAAAGTAAAAAAAAATTTAATATTTTTCATTTTTTTAATATCCCAATTTTTAAATTTTATTTTAGTTTTTCTAAATTATTATGTATTTTATCTCTTATGTTTAAACCTATCATTATTATTTTATTTTCCTATTAATTGTATTTGGTGATATTCTTGGCTTCATTTTTTGAAGAAGTTTTGAAAGAGAAGGGTTACATCTGTGGCAGGGGAAGATCATTGGTGTGGGGTATCAGTGATAGGGGAAATAAAGGGAGGAAGTTCACCTGGGCATACATACAAAAATATATATATGTGTTCAAATGATCATAAGGCATTGCCACAATGGGAAGAGATTCACAAAATAACTGAAAGAATATTGAATTCCCATCCTGGGGAGCTCTGCCATATTCTCTAATGTAACAGCAACAATTCCCCAACTACAGGGCCAATTACTAGTGAAGAAGGATAGTCAATTGAGGGACCCTTGATATTGATGACTATGCTTAAGAGGCATTGCTTTTGAAATTGCATCTTAGCCTAGTGTTGTAGTGTGCCTAAGAGTTACCTCCTGAGAGCCTCCATGTTACTCAAATGTGGCCTTTCTCTGTGACAAACTCAGCATATAAATGCATAACCTCTCCCCCGCCCCACCAGTGTGGTACATGACTCCTGAGGATGAGCCTCCCTGGCACTGAGTGATTAGTACCAAGCACCACCTGGTGATGCAACTGGAAAAAGAATTTGAATAAAAGGGGGAAAGTGTACAGGCAAAGGATTTTATATGGCTAAGAAACTCCAAAGTGAGTTGGGACATCATCAGAGAGGCAATGCTTATACACATCTCAGCAGGATCTCCTAGCCTGCCAAAGTAAATAGTACCCCAAATACTGGGGCTCCTGAGAGCTCTGGAGACACACAGTTCCCATGGTCATGGCAGATAGCTCTGGAATTTGGTGCTTTGACAGTGGGCTCTACTTTGGAGTTTGTGTTCTCAAGTGTGACAGAGTTGGACCCAGATGTGATTTCTCTACACATGCCTTTTCTGTCCCTTCTAGTTGAACTTATAGTTGGTGCTGGAGTTGGTAGGTATACATCCAAGAGACTTGAATCCCTTGCCCATGTGCCAACTTAGCCCTTAACCTCAGTGGAGTTGCAACACCGTCTCTCCAGTTCATTGGACTCAACAGGACAACTAACAAGGAGGTGAGGATGGACAACCACCATGCCAAGGAACCAAAAGAGTCTACAGCTGCAATCAAGAGAGTCCCATAATCCATATGGGATTGAAGCCCCCTCTCAATTAGAGCTGTACTGGGCATCACCATCCCAAAATCCTCAGGATTGGAGAATAAATGATGGACTACAGTGGACTTACTGGTATTTTACTGTTGGAATTCAGGAACGGGGTAGGTGAAAATGGTGCCATAGATGAGAAAGAAACAAAGAGAAGAAAAAACTGGGATCAGGGGACTCTCAGTCCTATATGGAGAGAAGAGCCCAGCCACATCACAAAGTGTGGCTTTTATTTGGCTTTAGAACAAAGAAAAAACATATGTGCATATACAAAGGCAACAGATACATGACAGTTTACATTTTACTAAAATCAGCAAGTCTTAAAGTTTAATGGCTCAGTTCCTCTTTACATTCCTGCAAGTCTCAGACATTGTAAATCTTATAAGCTCAGAATGTTTCCCCACCCAGCTCCTATCAGCATGAAACTGGAGGGCTTGTATCCTACATTCCAAGGTGACCTGCTTTTTGTCAGTAGTCATGGCCTTTAATTGAAACTCCATCATTTTACTATATATTTATTATGATTCTAACAATGGAAAAAAATATATCATTGATGTGGAGACAGTGGCCACTGGATGTGCCAAAATCAGGGAGAGGGAAAAAAAGATGTAATATTGGGGTATTGGAGACTTGAAATTGTCCTGAATAACATTGTAATGACAGATACAGACCATTATATATCCTGCCATACCTACAGAATTGAGTGGGAGTGAGTGTAAACTACAATGCAAACTATAATCCATGCTTAGTGGCAATGCTTCAATATATGTTCATCAATTGCAATGAATGTACAACACTAATGAAAGAAAGTGTTAATGTGGTGAAAATGGGATTTGTGGAAAGTGGGACATATGGGAATACCTTATATTTTAATGTAACTTTTAATGTAATCTATCATTTTAAAATAAATAAAAATATATTTTAAAAAATAAAAAATTAACAAAAAGCAAAAAAACAAAATATAAGGGTTTTGTTTTTCTTCCCAAACTCTCCCCATCAACAACATCTTTATGTGGTATATATGTTACAATTGATGAGTACACATTGAAACATTGCTACTAACCATGGTCTAGAGTTTTACATTATGATTTGCACTTTACAACACACAATTTTGTAGGTTTTGACAAAATATAAACTGGCCTTTTCCATCATCACAATGTCATGTAGGATGATTTCAATGTTCCAAAAATGACCCATGTTACACCTATTCTTCCTTCTCCCTCCCCTTATAACCTCTGGTTACCAATGTCATTATATCAAGGTTACACATTCTTCCATTACTACAATAATAAGTCTACTTTAGTCCATAGTTGCATTCCCCCTTATGTTTATTCATTCCTCAGTCCTGAGCATTTTGTGATGTTAGTGCCCACTCTGCTTCTGATTGAGAGGGGGCTTAGATCACATGGGGCAAATGGATGGAAATGTGTTGATTGCATTTGCAGATACTCTGTTTCTTGGGATGGGTGTTGTCCATCATCATACTTTTTTGTTTGTGGTTCTGGGCAAGTGCAATCAACTGGAGAGTAGGTCTTGATTGCAACTCTGCAGAGATTCAGGTCTCAAAAAGCATTTGAACAGTCAGAAGATTAATGACTGTGTGATATATATTTAGTAAGAATAGTGCTAATTATAGGTTCAAATAAAAAAGGCAGAAGAAACATGTGAAGGAAAATTTAAATGAGTCTAGGTCTGATACATTGGGGAGATAAGTTGTCATATATTCCAAGGTAAGGCCCACCAAAGGGGTGCCAAATTCCTGTGGTTGCCTACCCCTGCCTATAAAGTCTAGATGGCTCTAGATCACCCAGGTTCACCCCTGCTTGAGGCTTTGTTTGCTGTGGCAGTCAGTGAGAACCTCCTGAGATGTGTATAAGGGTAATCTCTGGAATGACCCCCCCAACTCACTTTGAAATCTCATAGTCATAAAAGCTCATTTATATTTAGTATTTCTCCCTTTTGTTTGAAGTCTTTTTCCAAATTAACTGCTAATTGGTGCTTGGTAATAATCCCTCTGCAACAATGAAGCTCACCCCTGGGAGTCATTTTCCATGATGGGATGAAGTTAGTGAGTTTATATATGGTGTTTGGCTTAGAGAGATGCCACATTTCAACAACACTGAGGCTTTCAAATGTAATTTTAAGCAATATATATTACTACGCTAAGTTTCAATTTTGGAAAACAATGTTCATAAGTATAAGCATCAATTTCAAGGGCCTAGTGAAATGGTCTGTCTTCACTTGCGAGGCACACCCCATGTACTATAGAGATTCCTTCTCACTCTAATTGAGAATATAGCAGGACTCCACAGAAAAGGAATTCCATATTCTGTTGGTTAATTGGGTCTCCAAATAATAGGATTTCATATGATTTTTTATTTCAATCTGTTAATGTGGTGAATTACATTTATTGATTTTCTTATATTGAAACATCCTTCCATACCAGGGATGAAACCCACTTGATCTTGGCATATGATTTGTTAGATGTGTTGTTGAATATGATTAGCAAGTATTTTCTTGAGGATTTAGCATCCAGGTTGATTAGAGAGATATTGATGTGTAGTTTTCTTTTCTTGTGGCATCTTTACGTTGCTTTGGTTTGAGGGTGAGGTTGGCATTATAGTATGAGTTGGGCAATGTCCCAGCACTTCCAGTTTTTTTGAAGAGTTTAATCAGTATTGGTGTAAGTTCTTTCCAGAATGATTGGTAGTATTCACCTGTGAAGCCATCTGGTCCTGGGATCTTCTCAGTTGGGAGATTTTAGATTAGTTACTTGTGATTGGTTTATTTAATTCATCAATTTTTTCATCAATGTAGTCTGCTTGTGTGTTTCTAGAAATTTGTCCATTTCGTCTACATTATTCATCTTGTTGGCATACAATTTTTCAAAGTATCCTCTTATGATACTCTTTATTTATGTGGAATCAGTGATGATATCCTCTCCATCATTTTTATTTCATGTATTTGCATCTTCTCTCTCTTTTTCTTAGTCTAGCTACAGATATGTCAATTTTATTAATCTTCACAAAGTAACAGCTTTTGTTTTTTCTAATTTTTTCTAGTATTTGTTTATTCTCAATTTCATTTAGCTCTGCTCTTATCTTTGTTATTTCCTTACATTTGCTTGCTTTGGTATTAGGTTCTTTTTCTAGTTAAACCAGCAATTAAGTCTTTCATTTTAGCTTTTATTTATTGTAGGAATTTTTGGCTATAAATTTCCCTTTCAGCACTGCATTTGCTGCATACTATACTTTTTGATATGTTTTATTCTCATTTCAATTCATTGCAAGGTAGTTACTGATTTCTTTTGTAATTAATCCCTTACCAACTAATTGTCTAGAGTGTGTTATTTAACTTTCATATATTTGTGCCTATTCTAATTTTCTGGCACTGATTAATTTTCAATTTCATTCCATTTTGGTCAGAGAAGTTATTTGTATAATTTCAATCATTCTTAATTCATTGAGACTTGTTCTGTGACCTAGCATGTGGTCTATTCTATAGCCTAATCAATGTGTTCTCAAGAAGAATGTATATACTACTGTGTTTGGGTGTAATGTTCTCTATATGTCTATTAGATCTAGACCCTCTAACATATTATTCCAAGTCTCTATTTCTTTATGGACCTTCTGTCGAGATATCCTGTCTAATGGTGTATTAAATCTTCCACTATAATTGCAGAGGCATTTATTTCTCCACTTATTTTTTCCCATATTTGCCACATGTATTTTGGGGTACCTTGGTTAAGTGCATAAATGTTTATGATTGTACTTACTTCTTGATATACAACCCCTTTTATTCATATATAGTTCCTTTCTTTGTCTGTTAAAATAGTTTTGCACTTGACACTTATTTTGTCCAATATTGGTATAGCGACTCCTACATTTTTATGTTTGCTGCTTCCATGTAACACCGTTTTCTGATCATTCACTTGCAACTTCCTTGCATCCCTTGGTCTGTGAGTTTCTTGTAGAAAGCATATAAATGAGTCATATTTCTTAATTCATTCTGCCAATCTGTGACTTTTGATTGCAGAGTTTATTCCATTAACATTCAATTTTTCTACTTTCAAGGCATTACCTACAGTATCCATTTTCTCTTTAGGATTAAATATGTCATATTTTGTTTTTATTTCTCTTTATCTTATTAGCTATTCTTAATAATAATCTTTCTTTCTACATCTCTTCCAAACTTCTTTCTCTTCTTT
The DNA here is from genome assembly GCA_029593785.1 of Cabassous unicinctus. Lineage (NCBI taxonomy): Eukaryota > Metazoa > Chordata > Mammalia > Cingulata > Chlamyphoridae > Cabassous > Cabassous unicinctus. The sequence goes on from JAQZBX010064002.1 coordinate 13,668, forward strand.
TTCATTTCAAACTGCAGAACTCTTTTTAGTATATCTTGAAGGGCAGGTTTCTTGTTGACAAGCTTTCTCAATTTTTGTTTATCTGTGAGTGATTTGAATTTTCCCTATTTTTTTTTAAATTTTTTCACTGTTTTTATGTTTTTTATTTTTAGAGATTTAGATTACATTAATGTTCCATAAATAATATAGTATATTCCCATGCCCACCTCCTCCCACACATTCCCACATTAACAACATGCTTCATTAGTGTGGTATATTTGTTACAATCTTTGAAAACCTATTGAAGCATTGCTACTAACCATGGGCTATATTTTACATTTTAGCCTACACTTTGTCCCACATAATTTTGTAGGTTATGACTAAATATATTATGGCCTGTATCCATCATTGCAATAGGAGGCAGGAAAATTCTAATGTCCCAAAAATGCTGCCACATTACACATATTCTTCCCTCTCCCTCCGCTCAGAAACTCTGGTGGCCACTGCCTTTATGTCATTCATAAAAGTCCTTCAATTGCTAGAATAATAAAATCTATAATAGAATAATAATAAGTCTACTTTAGTCCATGTTCATTCCCCAGTCTTGGGGATTTGGGGATGGTGATGCCCACTCTGCTTCTAATTGAGAGGAATTTAGATTCCATGGGACAGATGGATGGGACAATCCTGCTTGCAGTTACAGACACTCTTTGTTCCTTGGGATGGCCTATGTCCATCATAGTCTCCTTGTTAGCTGTCCTCAGTGAGTTCAATGAATAGTAGAGTAGGTGTTACAACTCTGCTGAGATTCAGGGCTCAGCTAGCACTTGGACAGACCAAAGATTTGAGATTCTGAGACATATAGTTAACAAGTATAGTGATAAATATAGATTCAAATAGAAGGGCCTAAAGAGTCATATGTAGGGCAACTATAAAAGAGTCTAGCTCTGCTACACTGCAAAGCAGAAATTCCAAAGCAAGGGCCTTTTTCAGGATGCTGAATTCCTGACTTTGTCTGCCCTGCTCATAGTGCCTGGATGTTTCTAAAGCCCTCAGGAGCCCTGTTATTTGAGGCACTGTTTACTGTGGCAGTCAATGAGATCCTGCTGAGACTTACATAAGCATAACCTCTAGAATGACATCCTGACACACATTGAAGTTTCTTATCCATAAAAACTCATTTGTATTTAATCTTTCCCCCTTTCATTCAAGGTGTTTTTCCAGATTTATATCTAGTTGGCACTTAGTAATAATCCCTTGGTGCCAGGGAGGCTTATCCCTGGGAGTCATGTACCATGCCAGGAGGAAGGTAGTTAGTGCATTTATTCGCTGAGTTTGGCTTAGAGAGAGGTCTCATTGGAGAAACAAGAAGGATTTTAGGAGTAAATTCTTTGGCAATATATAACAACAGGCTAAGTTTCAATTTTACAAGAAATGGTTCATAACTATAATCATCTATATCAAGGGCTTGTTGTCACTAGGCACTGCCTTCACTAGTCACTGGCCTTGTGCTCAGGGTATTCTTGCTGGCATTTTAGAAAATATAGCATAACTCCCCAGGATGGCAATTCATTATTCTGTTGGTTATTGTGTGGGTTTCCACCCACTTAGACCATGATCCATTGACACTTAAACATATTCTTATGCTTTAGTGACAAGTCCCAGGTGAACCACTCCCCATCTATTCCCCCAATCACTGACACCATATACCAGTGATTTTCCCCTCCACAGTTGTGACACTTCTGTCATTTCTGCATACAGAATTTTTGCCTGGCAGTTTTTTTTTTTCTTTTAGCCCCTTAACGATGTTCCACCACTTCCTTCTTGCCTACATGTTTTCAGATGTGAATCAGTGCTTATTCTTATGGCGCTCTCTTTTTATGTGATGGATCTCTTTTCTCTTGCTGCTTTCAGTATTCTTTCTTTGTCTTGAGCATTTGACAATTTAGTAAGTATATGTTTCAGTGTAGGCCTGTTAGCATTTATACTCTTTGGAGTGTGCTGCACTTCCTGGACATGTACATCCATGTCCATCAAAGGAGTTAAGAAATTTTCAGACATTATGTACTCCAACACTCCTTCTGCCACCTTTCCCTTCTCTCTCCCCCTGGGATGCCTATAATGAATTTGTTTGTGCATTTCTAGTTGTCATTCAAATCCCTAAGACCCTGCTGGATTTTTTCTATCTTTTTATCTACCTGTTTTACCATCTGTCCAAATTTTGATGTACTATCTTCGAAATTGTTAATTATTTCCTCTCCCTCTTCAAATCTGCTGTTCTGTGCTTCCAGTGTATTTTTTATTTCTTGCATTGTGCCATTCATCAGAATCATATCTGTTTTATTTTGTCAGTATGTCCCACCAGTGTCTTCCTAGTATCCTTCATCTCTTCCTTCACTAGATTATGTGGATTCATATTTGTTTGTACATCCTTGATTAGTTGTTCCATGTTCTGCATCTCCTCCTGTTTTTTGGTTTGTTCATTAGATTGGGCCTTGTCTTCCTTCTTCTTAATATGGGTTGTCATTTTTTTGCTGGTGTCTAGGCATATGTTTATTTAGATGAGCTTATTCAAATGATAAGCTTCTTTTTCTAGGGTTTTATTTTGTTTTGTTTTGTGTTAGATTCCTCTTTGACACCTGGTTCCACTTATTAAATATCCTTCTAGTTGTCTGTGTTCCCTTAAAAATTTTAAGACAGTTTAAAATGAAAGAGACAAGAGAGAAAAAGAATAGTAGTAATAATAAAAAAGATAAAAACGGAAGTATAAAAGAACCAGGAAAAGTAATTAAAGTGAAAATTCATAAAACATACAAATGAAGAAAAATAAAATAGTGGAATAAAAAAAGTGAAACAAGAAAAAAATAGAATAAAATACAAGACTGGAAAGATGAGAAGAAGAAGAGAATGTAGAATGAAAGAAAAGCAACAGAAGA
>JAQZBX010064003.1:0-16581 GCA_029593785.1 Cabassous unicinctus
GCAGGCTGGCTTGCTTTCACCAGGAGGCCCCAGGAATCGAACCTGAGGCCTCCCATATGGTAAACGGGAGCCCAACCAATTGAGCCACTGCTGCTTCCCCCTGATCACAGTTTTAAAGAAAGTTTTAAAAAGGAAGATGCATATTTTAAAAAAAGGTTCTGTATCAGCAATATACACAAATTATTTTTTAAAATATATTTTTAATTTATTTTTAAAAAGATACTTAGATTACATAAATTGTTACATAAAAAAATATAAGGAATTGCCATATGCCCCACTCCCCACACCTCTCACTTTTCCCCACATTAACAACTTCTTTCATTAGTGTGATACATTCATTGCAATTGATGAACACATTTTGGAGCATTGTCACTAAGTATGGACTATAGTTTACATTGTAGTTTACGCTCTCTCCCACTCAATTCTGTAGGCTATGGCAGGATATATAATGGCCTGTATTTCTCACTGCAATGTCATCCAGGTCAATTTCAAGTCCTGAAAATGCCCCCATATTACACCTTTTTCCCTCTTCTTGACTTCAGCACCTCCACTGGCCATTTTCTCCACATCAATGATATAATTTCTTCCATTGCTAGAATCACAATAAGTCTATAGTAGAACACCAGTAAGTCTACCCTAGTCCATATTTTATTCACAATCCTGAGGATTCTGGGATGGTGACACCCACTCCACCTCTAACTGAGAGGGGACTTCGATCCCATATGACTGATGGATGGGACTTTCTTGCTTGCAGTTGTAGACTTTCTTGGTTTCTTTGTGTGGTGGTTGTTCATCCTCACTTTCCCATCAGCTGTCCTGGATGAGTCCAATGAACTGAAGAATAGGTGCTACAACTCCAATGAGGCTCAGGGCCCAGCCAGCACATGGACAGCCCAGAGATTCAAGTCTCCTGGACATCCACCTACCAACCCAGCACCAACTATAGGTTCAAACAAAACGGACAGAGGAGGCATGTGTAGAGAAGTCACATCTGAGTCCAACTCTGTCACAGTTGGGAGTACAATCTCCAAAGTAGGGTCCACCAGAAAGGCACCTAACTCCCAAGCTATATGCCACGACCGCAGTACCTGGGTGTCTCCAGAGCCCTCAGGAGCCCCATTGTTTGGGGTTGTATCCACTTTGGCCATCTATGAGCTCCTGCAGAGATGTGCATAAGTGTTACCTCTCTGATGACCTCCCAAATCACTTTGAAGTCTCTTAACCATATAAACTCATTTGTCTTTACCTTTTCCCCCTTTTATTCAAGGTCTTTTTCCAGTTGTATCACCAGCCGGAGCTTCATAGTAATTCCTCAGTTCCAGGGAGGCTCATCCCTGGGAGTCATGTCTCTCTCTGGGGGGAATGTAACGCATCCACATGCTGAGTTTGGCTTAGAGAGAGGCCGCGTTTGAGCAACAAGGAGGCTTTCAGGAGGTAACTCTTAGGCACCCTACAACACTAGGCCAAGTTGCAAATTCAAAAGCAAAAGGCTCATAAGAATAGTCGTCAATATCAAGGGCCCATCAATGGACCATCCCTCTTTATTGGTCATTGTCCTTGTACTAGGGGGTTGTTGCTGTTCCATTAGAGATTGTGGCAGAGCTCCCCAGGATGGGGATTCAACAATCCTTTGGCTGTTGTGTGAATTTCTACCCATTGTGGCAATGCCCCATGAACATTTGAACATATTTGTGTACCTTATATGTATGCCCACGTGAACTCTTCCCATGTATCCCCCATCACTGACATTCCACACCATTGATCCTCCCCTGCCCACAAATTATTTTAAAACATCCTATATTCCAACTCAATCTCATCCTCTAGAAACTTTTGGTTTAGGTGCCTGTTCTATGATATAATAATATAATACCATTAATTAATTAATCCAACAAACATTTTCTAAGTGTCTAACATGTGCAAATTCTCTGTGCACCTAAGACACATCACGAAAAAGAAGATTCGTGCCCTTGTGGGGCTTGTATTCTAGTGAGCAAAGGCCAGACATTGTATCCTAAGCATAATAATTAAGAATGGAGAATTTTCCCCCCAGCTGCCGGGAGCATTGCCAGCAGACAGCCCTCAGCTGGCAGCTTTATTTGGGAAATGCCTTTGGCTGAAGAGAGCTAAGTCACCCAAAGTTATGCACTCTCCTCAGTAGCAGCCTGCATCCAAAGTCTGGTCGTTACAGGGATAAAAAGGCCCAGACACCCAGACCCAACTCTAAAGAGCCATCCCAGCTCCAGAGCTCCCCGTGAGGTTGGCTGAGGACTTGGGTTTAAGCTAAACCACACCCAACTTCTCCCTCTGCCCAGTCCTGCTTCCTTCACTTCCCCCAGAGTCAGGTTCCTGAGGAATGGAATATGAAATAATATAGTGCATTATATAGTATTGTACTGTATTACATTATGTATGTTATGTTATAATGCTGTACTGTATTTGCTTCTGTCTTTCTCCCTTACCAGAATGCAGCCGCCATGAGAGCAAGTACTTTGTCTCTTTTGTTCAGTGCTTTAAACAGAACTCCCAGAACTGTGCCTGGGAAGTACTCATTCCACAGGAAAAATTTGTGAATCAGTTTGCTCAAAATAGTACTGATCTTATGAAGTTTAAATTGTGATAATCCATGTGCAAACTTACACTGTTCTTGGCCTATACTAAGTGCTCAGTAAAAGTTGGTGATTATTATGCTGTTCATTTCAAAGATGACTTATCTCCCTTCATGTTTTAAAGCAAGTAGTTCAACTCTATTTATTCATGTGTTAATTAATCAAGCATTTATTGCCAAGTGCAGTCACTAGAAAATGGGGCTACAAAGACAGTAAAAATCCTGTGCCCTGGCATGATCATAGGTCACATTTGATTTTTTTTTTTTTCCACTTATAAACTAGCTTCTTTTGTATATTTTTCCCTTTTTCTCAAGTATGCTAAGGTATGAGCTTTAATACATACCTGCTTTCAAGTGACTTGTTTTTTTTTTTCAATTATTCAGGCAATGCTTCTAAATTGAAATATATCTGTATAATCACTGGGCAATGGCTAGCTGGAAATTAGACAAGGTGGTTCTCATGCTTCAAACAATGTGATAAAATCCTTTTAATATATTGGCTGTTTATTATTTAAAAATTTATCTAGGAGTTGGAAAATATTTTATTTGCTTGCATTTTAGTTAAAATCTTTTTTGGCTAAAAGATTCCAAATATTCCACTAGAACTTTGCCAGTTACTCACCTTTGAAATCTTAGTTCAGCTGTTCTTCTCCAGGAAGGCTTCTTGTTATGCTATGTATCTTTCCTCTCTGTCCCCATCACATTCGTTGGTAGATTAGGCCTCCATTGCACTTGCTATATTTTATTGGAATTCTGTTTTTGAGTCTGTCTTCTTCAGTGACCCAGAAGAATCAGGAACTTTGGCTAGGGTCAGGAACCATGCCTTATTTATTCTTGTGTCTCCTAAGCCTATTACAGTGTCTGACTGTTAACCAGAATTGTAATTGGCAACTCAAGCTATATAGGCAGGCACTGTTAGTGATTTACATATCCTTATACCAACCCCCTGAAGTAGGAACTGATCTTCTCCATTTTGTGGGTGAGGGAACTGAGGCCTGGAGATCTTAAATAATGTGGTAAGATCATCTGGCTACTTGTAACACACATGGAATTTGAACGCAGACAACATGGCTGCAGAACCTGCCTTCCAAATGTGTTTTAAATGGAAATACACATATAAATTATTTTATATAAGGGAAGCACCATGATAGGAAACTTTAACCACAATTTAAGCTTAATCCTTTCTTAAGTTGAGAAACTTCTATAAGGAGGTATTAGTTCTCAGAAGCAGAATTTTTTTCTTTCTTCATATTTTCTGGTTTAAATTAGAAGGTGCAGTAGTTGACCGAAGTTTTTACTTCTGTATTGCTATAATCTTCTGAGAGGGGGTATCTTATAGTTAGTTTTGGTTCTGCCACATATGCTGGGACAAAATCTCTACTCAGGAATAATAATATGAACCAATATTTGGTGAGCTTTCACTATATTACGTGGTCAAAGACACCCAGATAGTCAGTGATGAGACAGGAATTTGAATCAATACCACTCAGTACTCTAAGCCACTAAATCATGTGGCAGACAAGACCTCACTTTGTTTCTTTTGCCCAAGCCAGAACCCTGGACTATGCTCCTTCATGTTGAGGACTTCCTTCATTCCTTGTCTGGAACTTCAATTATTTTGGGACTTAGGCCCCATGTTTCAGTCCCTGAGGTTGGGTATCTAATTCCTTTCCTTGCTGACCACGGTGTCCCTCAGTGTTCCTATGCCTATGCATCCCTGATGCATGTGTATGGATTCACAGATTTTTTGGGGGTCTGGAAGGAACCCCAAAAGACATCCATTTCAACTACTTGGCTACTAGAACACACATTTTGCAACATTCCTGCCAAGTGATTACACGGATGTTCTTGAAGAAACCTACTCTATCTGTGTATGGATTACTCTACCAGAAAATTGTAGGCTGAGGTGCACTCTTGCCCCATAGGTATCTTCAATTCCTAGGTTCGGTTTTACAGCTTATATGAAACCTAATCTATCTTCTCAGGAGCAGACTTTACAATACTTAAAAACAATGCCATGTTCTCATGAGTGTTTGGAGCATTCCTAGGTCTTCTTTTCTATTAGATATTGTTTCAAGTCCCCTTATGCTGGACATAGAAGACACAATCAGCTTTGAATCCTGGCTCTGCTGTTAACTGGGTTTATGTGTTTTAGTTTCTTCATTTGTAATATATAATATGACTACATAAAAACTGTGATAATGACAGATAGTTTAAGGGGGAGTTGTGAAGATTAAATTAAAGAGGTGAAATATAATACTTGACAGAGCAGACACTCAAATAGTACTTGCTATTATTTTACTATCAATTTTTAAATTTAAAAATTTCCCAAATTTATACTCTATACCCAACAAGAAACAACTCCTCATTCCCTATCCGCTGCTGACCTTTAATCTACTTTCTTGTCTCTATGAATTTGTTATTTCTATATATTTCATACAAGCAAAATTATACAGTATTTGTCTTTACGTGCCTTGCTTATTCTATTCAACATATTTCCAAGGTTCATTCATGTTGCAGCAGGTCTCAGAACTTCATTCCTTTTTACAGTGGAATAATATTCCATTATATCACCATGTTTGTACAAGTGGGGTTTGAAGAGGCAAGACCAATACTCGGATCTGATCTGATCATCCCAAGCACAGTGGAACTGATCTTCTGATGGTGATGGTAAGGATGACACTAATACTAGAATCAGTGGCTTTCATTTATTTTTTTCCCTCTGCCAGGCCTCGTGCTAAGCACTTGATGATTACCTCCTGAGACCCTCTTAACCTTCCTTTGAGGTCGGTATTACCATTTTACAGCTGAGGACACTGAGGCACAGAGGGAGATGACCTTCACAAAAGTAGGAAATGGCAAGATTGGAACAAACTGTTGTGTGCCTGACACCAGAGACCTTGCTGCCTCAAATATTAGACCTTCACTAATTCGTTTTGTGATTGCACTATGTTTGGCAGTCCAAACATATTATGGCCTTACTTTGAGCTTACTATTAATGGCAGCTTCTTCCCCTCTCCCTTGCCATCATGCATCATGCATTCTTAAGCAAGATAGTGTCTAGCTTAAAACTCCACAGATATTTTTGTTTGCTTGGATTTTCGCCCCCAAATACAGGATGTAACATTTATCTTATGAAAGTCTCTGTTTTTTTTTAGGTTTGGCTTATTTCCCATTCATGTGTTTTTTGATGCTGGGTTTTTTGCCCAGCACACTCACCATCACTTCCAAATTTTTGCCATCTGTAAACTCAGTAAACACTCTGTCTATATATCTTTGCATTGACAAAAATGATGAAGAAAACAGAAGTGATCACAAAGCTTGGAGGTATAGAGGAGGACAACTTCATCCAATTTGACAAACTTGTGTTGCCTCTTTGACCTCTGTGGGCTTCTCTGGTCTCCATTTACTGGTAACTTCTGAATTAGCTCACGTGGCCACTCTCCACACACTGGCTTTGATATAATAGATGAGATACAGGGACTGTGTTTAGGTCTGTAAGAGCAAGAGTTTCACTTCATTTGGTGGTTTGGGTAATAGAATAACCATCCGATGAGGAGTCACACTACTTGAATTCTAGTCCTGGTTTTATAATTATCTGTGTCATATAATCTCCTGGAATCTCAAGTTCCTTACCTGGAAAAATAGGGTAATATCTGCCTCACTTCAGGCTTTACAGGGTTGGTATCAGAGTCCAAAGAAATGTATGTGAAGCCTCTATAGGCTGTAGAGGGAAAAAAGTTAGATATTGGTCTCGGTGGACAGATCGTTGACAGGCATTTTAAGATTCACATCTTTTTTTCAGGCTAACTTGTCCTAGTATCAGACAGAGGATGCTTAAAGCATTCACCTCCTTATACAGACAACTTTCTCATGCTTGTTTTGTTTCAGGACACTTTGGAGAAGCAATACAGTGCAAATATATTTTTTGAAAATTTAAAGTAAATTAAAATAGAGCTTCTAAAGAATTCAGAGCTGACCTAGAACATTGACCTAAGATATGTAGATTAAATTTAATATCTTGAATCAACCATAATTAGGAAGTTGGTACCCCTTTAGGATCACCACGTAATGTTTTCTAAACTGTGGCAGATTGAGTAATGTACCCCAGAAAGAACACGTTCTTAATCTTAATCCCATTCCTGTGGGTGTGAACCTATTGTTAATAGGACCTTTAAAGATGTTATTTTTATTTGAGTGTCCAACTGAATCGGGATGAGTGCTAATCCTAACAATGGAGCTGTTATAAAGAGAAAGCCATGGGGAGGAGCCAGAACCTGGAAGTCAAAGGGGAATCAGGAAGAGAAAGTAGAGGGCACCACTCTGTGACCGGAAAGCCAAGGAACCCAAGGATTGCTGGCCAGCCAGAAAGCTACTGGCTGCGGGAGGAAGCAAGCCTTCTAGACCTGAAACCCTGAGCCAATAAATTCCTGCTGTTAAGCCAGCCCATTGTGTGGTATTTATCTTATCAGCCAGGATATTAAGACATAAACCAAAAAACAAACAAACAAACAAAAAGCCAAAAAAACACACAAAAAAAACGCACCAACATTAAAAAATATACCTCTCTATTAGCTAGATAATCAAAATATGGAATAGAAGCATTCTTAAAGCTTCCTGTAAAATGAATTCCTGAATATTTCATCTTCTTTTCCTTCTGCTTTCTATTATAACATTTAATATATCTTCTTTGGAAAAACTATGTTATACTATCAGGGTATAAATGTGCTCTCTGGCTTATTTAGCTATTTAGGATAGAATCCAGGCTTCCGCTTCCTAAGTGATGTGGTGCCACAGTAGACACCAGGAAGCCTTAAAGGAGGTTAAGATAGAGGAGGAAGGTAAAAGGAGAACTAGAGCTTATTGAGCATCTCCATATCATGTTTTCCATGCTATAGAAATTCTCATCTAATCCTGGCAACAATTCCAAATATGGCAGCTGAAAGGAGCTTATATATAACAGTTGGAAATGTCAAGGCACTCGAAATCAGCTTCCTAAATTGTGAACCACTTCTGTTGATTCTATTTGTAGAACATAAATTGAATTTTTAAAAATTAAGAGAGAGAAAGAAAGAAAGAAAGAAGGAAGGAAGGAAGGAAGGAAGGAAGGGAGGAAGGAAGGAAGGAAAGAAGGAAAGAAAGAAAGAAAGAAGGAAGAAAGAAAGAAAGAAGGAAAGAAAGAAAGGAAGAAAGAAACCTGCTCAAGGACCAGGAGATGGGCTGCTGCCGCCCCTGGGGAGCAGACCAAACTCGCCATCTGGTTATCGATGCTGCTTTCTTTGGGTGAGGTTTTCATGATCATCAGTTTTTCAGGGGAGGAAACCGAAGGTCAGAAAAGTTAAATACTTGTTTCAAGTCACACAACCAGTATGTATTAGAGCTGGGATTCAAAGCCACATTAACAATATAAAAGGAAATTAAAAACATTTCTCATATTCCTTCCACTCTGACAAAATGATTTTTTATTTCTCTTTAAGCTCTATTAACAGTATTAACAAAACCAGTGTGTTTTGACCATGCCCTGAAAAATGCTGGACTAGGAGACTGGGATTCTTCTCTCTGTTATCACGTACTAATATGTGACCTTGGCAGTCATTCAACATGTCTAGATTTCAGATTCCTCCTCCACAGTATGCAGATGATTTTTACCATGGATCATATAAATGACCTTCTCCAGATTTTGGAAAATCATGAAGAGTTGAGTAACATGTAATGGTAAAAATTTTGTTCTGAGAGTAGATAATATATGAAATTCCTTTCCTAATTGAGAATGTTTAAAATCTAATGGTGCTGTTCAATAGAGCTTTCTGCGGCGATGGAGTGCTCTATATCTGCACTGTCCAATAGAGTAGCCACTTACCATATGTGAATATTGAGATCTTGAAATGTGGCAACTGTGACTGAGGAACTGAATTTAAATTTAATTTAGTTTTAACTAATTTAAGCTTAAATTAAATAGCCAGATATTGCTAGTGGTTGCCATAATGGATAGTGTAGAATATCAGGCCATTTCATACAAAAATATGGATTCTGGATAACTAGTTCATTATTATACATGCTATGTATGATTAATAATCTTTGCTGTTCTAACTGGTAAAGCAAAAATGGTCTTTTGTACATTCCTTAGTGCTCATATCGTCAAGTCATATGTCATTTTTAATTCTCCTTACTCCAGGTGGACTTAATCAATCAATTACTATTTATTAAATGAATGTACATAATAGGTGGTTAGAACTGTTGGCTCCTTTTCCCTGTCTGGGCTTTTCTTAGCTGTATAAAATGGGAGGAATCATACATTGCAGGCTTGCTTTGAGGTTTAAAGGCATCTATTATGTTTGAAAGCATCTGGCTCAGCATGTGGTAAGACCCTAATAAATTTTAGTTTCCCTTCTTTTACCCTTAAAAGAACTTGCTGCTTGGAAAGGAAAGAGCATGGTATTCATATAAGCAGCCTGTGTGTCTAAAATGTTCTTCACAGCTGGTTCTCCTTACCAGTTGCCATTCATTTCTTTGGTTCACTCTTTGTAAGTTTAATTCATCTGTTGGGATAATCCCTTACGCAATTTCATTAGTGTTTGTTTTTGTGGTTTTTAAAAATATAAAATCAGAGAGAATATTCTCTACTCTCCAAAATGCTGTCTTCTCCCACCTGACAAGTGACTCATTCTAAAATATATTTAATTGTAAGCATCTTAATTAAAATGTAAAGAGCCCAAATGCTCTCACATTTCTGAAGCAATCATATGAGTTTTCTTCTTTTTAGATTCGTATATTTTCTGGTTAGCTTCAAGAGGAGTATACTCCTTTCCCCTCATCCCCTCGGTGTGTGTGGGAAGTTGTGAATCAGCACAAGTATAATTCTCCAGGAAAAAACTTATTTTAGGACAGTGATGATAGATGTTCTTAGCTTTGTGACTCAGTAGGACATTTTTCTTGAGCACTATAGTCTTACCAACCTACTTTCTGGAAATAAACAAGAGAAAATTATACTACCAGAAGTTCTAACAGACTTTGAAAAAGGATAACTTTGTCCTTTTGTCCAAACAGACTGCCCTTATCAATTTACGGAGATTCCCATTCCACCGATACAGAATTTAATATTTTGATTGTAGTTGGGTGAGTAAAGACTGTACATTTGCTTTATTCTAATTGAATTGGGAAGTGAACAATTTTCCTCAGAGAACCTGAAGCCCTTAGGGTTGATTTGGCCTTTAATCTTCTCTCTCTGTTTCCTTTTTAATTCAAAGTTAATCTTAGATCAGGTCCTCCTTTGGCCTTAGAAAGAACCCCACAAAAATTTCTTTTTGTTTTTGCTTTTTTTAGGTGCCGGGGGCCAGGGATTGAGCCCAGGGCCTCACGTGTGGGAAGCCAGCGCTCAACCACTGATCCACATCAGCTCTTCCTGAGTTGGTTTTTTCATTTGTTTTGCTTGTTGTTTGTTTTTGTTTTTTCTAGGAGGCACCAGAACGGAACCTAGGACCTCCCATGTGGGAAGCAGGTACTCAACTGCTTGAGCCACATCTGCTCCCCCCCATAATAATTTTGAAAGTGAGAATAAGCAGTATTTCAGGAGGTAATCATTATGAGCATGATGTTAAAACATTATAATAGGAAATTAAAAATAGTTCCTCATAGTCCTTCCACCCTAGCAAAACAGTTTTTATTTCTGTTCAGGCATTAACACAAATAGGCATTGCAAAAAATCTGTGTTAACTAGTTTTCAAATGAAGAGCATAAGAGGAGAAATTTTGGTACTAAGCAATAATATTTATTACTATAGAGAATCTTTAAAGATACTTTAGAATTAGATTAGAATCTAATTAGGAATCTAAATGTTGCCACATAATGCAAAATGATCTCAACACATAGACGTGTTAGAAGTATTAAAAGGCCATTGTGAACTGTGAGTGCAATGAAAAGAACACAAGGGTGGGTTCAGGAGAAAAGGATTCTTACTCTCATCCCAGATCTGCTTCTAACTAGTTGTGTAAACTTGAGTAAATACTTCAGATTTTCCAAATCTCTTTCTTCACCTATGAAATATGGTTGAGCTCTAAAATCTATGCCTGAGAGGAATCTATTTTGTACATTTTTGTGTTAACATGTATGCAGGCCTTTTGTATATAGGAGTGAAAGTGCAAGGCACCCCTTGTCAGTAAGTCATGCTCTTGAGATCTTGCTCTGGGATCAGTAATGGATTTGGCCCCTTCCATAACTATGTGCTCTCTTACATGGTTCTCCTTGTAGTAAGGGCAGGCATTTCCTGCCAGGGACGAGGCCGCCAGTTTGTGAGCAAGTTAACTTTGGTCCCCTTGGCATGATGCTCAGACCAAGTTAAGTGAATGATGTAGCAAGTGCATTCATTCGCCACAGAGTTAATACTGAATAATGGCTCCAAAGGGTTAAACGTTGCTGCCCCTTGACTCAGTAAAAGACGGTTCTAAAAATCCATCAGGCAATTGGAAGCTGTCAAGAGTTGTTTCTCAATGAGTCATTTGTGACTGTTAACAAGAATGAGTTAGGGACAAGTGGATTTTTTTTTATTTTTTTATGGCAACTGAATCTTAACAAATGAGCAAAAAGTTGTCATCCAGCACTTGCAAATAGCAGCTGGGTTATTTTGAAGCCCAAAGTACAATCCCTGGCTTTTCTTAGGAGTGCTTGTGAAGGGCTATAATTCAAACATCTTTCTAGCTACCAGTTTCTCAAAGCATATGTGGAAAATGATCTGCTATTTATGTGTAGCTGGAAAATGAGGGATGTAGGAGTCGAACCAGGTAGAGCCAGACTGGAGAAATCTGGCCTGGATTTTGTTCTTTTGACAAATCCTTTAAGCTTTCTGGTTGTCTGTTTCTTCATCTGTAAAATGAAGCTATTGCTAGATAATCCCTTAGGACAATGTTTGTTCTAAATTTCTGTGACTTATGAACGCAAAGAACTTAAGAAAGTGGTACAATCTCAGAATCATCCTGTAGATCTTGAAATCAGAGGAAAGGGCATTTGTTTGTAATACATTTTAAGCAACAAGTTATGTCTCTAAACTATGTAATTATTATATGCTTGCTCTAAGCTTTGTGATTTATGAATGATAAGCATATTAATGCTTCTTAATTAGAAAATTAAGAACATCTATTAGATAATTGCTCACAGCTTCAAATCCTTTTCCGTTGAAGGGTTATTGACCTGCTTTCTATTGGAAATGAACTTTATAGGTAAGCTTTCTCTAATTGTGAGATACAGAGTCTACAGGCATGTAATTATCCAAAAGAAGGTAGCTCAAAACACTCTTACTATACTGAACAAGGATTTTTCCCCCAATATAATGCCTTAGAAGTCTTATTTTATTTTCTTTAAAAGGCATTGGGTTGAAGATTCTGAGGAAACCATTCGCTGTATGCCATGGTGCTGTAACAGTTACTTGTAACATATGGTTCCCTGGTGAAAGGATCAGAGATAACTTTGTTATATTTGAAAAGGTGGTTAATTTGCCAGATTTGACGTTTGTACAATTATGAAGTTTTCTGCATTTGGATAATGAGTTCAATAGTTGAAATGACTGTAGGCAGCCTTGTCATATCTATAGCTGTGCATAATCCAAGATCCCTTTGGGAATGGTGAAACAGCAAAATGCTGCCACATTGACTGAGCAAGTGCTTTGTGCCATCTCAAAGGGGCTGGTTACCCAGAAGGACTGAGACTGCTGTATCAACTGAAAGATAAGCTGTGGTGAGGGAGTTATCAGGTTAATAAACAAGGGACTCAGAAACAGGCCCTGAGATGAAAGGTTAAGAGGCAGGGCTTCAATAGCAACTTTATTTAATTATCACATACCATTCTGTTGAAGGAAACCATTCTTGCCCAATGCTTAAGGTCACATCTTCTACCAAGTCAGCACTGTGCACTGAAAGACAATACCTTATATTGATTAGCCTTTCTTTTTACTTTGAATAAGCAGATCATGTGTGTACACAATTATAAACTATAAGTCATCATTGCATAGTGAAATTGTGATTTTTATAAGTACTTCATTCCTCCCAGAATCCAAAACCTTCCTCAGTCAACAGTTTGATCCACCTCATTTTCTGTGTAAGGAAGGCCATGACCCTTCCTGATATTTAGGGATGTGTTTCAGAGGTCTAGTTGAAATTTATCCTACTTTAGTATAAATCTCTATTTGCTCTATTAAGAGCTTAAAGATCTTTAACATTTTTTTCTTCTTGGTTGAGGAGGTCTCCTCGTACTGTTTTTTTTTTTTTTTTAATTTTTTTTTTTAAAAGAGGGCTGAAACTTTTGAAATGACTTCTGTGTGTCTTTAGGTATTAAACTAGATGGCTTCCATTCAGGTATCTTCTGAGTCAGCTGGGTTTCTGAACTGAGAACGGGTTGCTCTGGTTACATCTATTCTAAACCTTCTCACCTGGCATGTACACATAGCTTTACTTAAACAAACCAACATCCAGACTTTGTAGCTGTATTAGTCAGGATTCTCTAGGGAAACAGAATCAACAGGAGATATCTGTCAATAGTATGAGATTTTATAAGAGTCTTTCACGTGACCGTGGGGATGCACAAGTCCAGGTACCGCAGGCAGGCTGCAAACCAGGGCCTTCGATGAAAGTCCAATGAAGATCCTTGATGAGTTTCCGGGAGACGTTGGCTGTCCAAAGACAAGCCGGGAAATTCTCTCTCAATGTTGAAATCACTTCCCCTTTTAAGGCATTCAGCTTGTTAGATAAAGCGTCACCCATTGCTGACGGCAATCTCCTGGATTGATGCAGATGTAATCAGCCATCCATGCAGTAAACTCACTGGTGACCAAAGTCCATAAATATCCTTGTATTACAATTAGCCCAGTGCTTGCTTGACCAAACATCTGGACGCAATTACCTGGCTGAGTTGATACATTAGCCTAACCATCACAGTCCATCCCTTGATTCCTGGACCCATGAATCCTGGTTATGGGAGAAACAGCACCATAGAGTGGATGCCGATTTAGAGCATACACAGCCTCCTGGAGAACATGGCCCCAGCCCTGCAAGGTATTGCCACCTAGTTGGCACTGTAATTGGGTCTTCAAAAGGCCATTCCACTGTTCTATTAATCCAGCTACTTCAGGGTGATGGGGAACATGATAAGACCAGTGAATTCCATGGGCATGTGCCCATTCCTGCACGTCATTTGCTGTGAAATGGGTTCCTTGATCAGAAGCAATGCTGTGTGGAATGCCATGGTAGTAGATAAGACATTTGGTAAGTCCACGGATGGTAGTTTTGGAAGAGCATTGCATGCAGGAAATGCAAACCCATATCCAGAGTATGTGTCTATTCCAGTTAAAACAAACAGCTGCCCCTTCCATGGTGGAAGTGGTCCAATGTAGTCAACCTGCCACCAGATAGCAGGCTGGTCACCTCGAGGAATGGTGCCATATCAGGGGCTGAGTGTGGGTCTCTGCTGCTGGCAGATTGGGCATTCAGCAGTGGCTGTAGCCAAGTCAGCTTTGGTGAGGGGAAGATAAGCATGAGGGAAGTTCATGAGTTGGCTAATTACTATTTTCTATTGTCACGACACTTATCTGAATGCATCCAATTTAGAAGCCAGAGAGGACAACAGCTCCAGTTTCACACGATGAATTTATAGTTAATGAAAAAATGAATTTGATTCATAAAAATCAACTATACCCCAGAATATCAAGAATCTAACCTTTGCAAAAAGATAGGTATAAGTAATAGTTTTGGATTTTAAGCTGTCCGTTACAGAGTCGCTCAGAATTTAATGGGTAGCCAAGCATTTTTTGAGCATCTGTGTGGTCTGGAGGAGGCAGACGCCAACCCAGATTTACAGATGAGAAGTCAAATAAAGACATGGCATGTGTCTGAGGCTGTTAGGGCTCACCAAATATTCATGTGCTCCTTTCCGTTGCCCAGCCTCCCTTGCAGTTAGTTTGTAGCCGTATGAACAGTTTGGTAATGAAATGTGAGCAGAAGTGCCATGTGTGTCACTTTATGCTAAGACATCTAAGTGTGTGTCCTCCATTTCATTTTTGTTGTTGTTGTTCTTTTTTGTTTTGTTTTTTATTTTTCCTCCATTTTTTTCCCCAAGAGTTTCAGACGGCATAGTTATAAGACAGAGGAGGGCTATAAGAGATGGAAATAAATTTTTACTGGGTTGAGTCGCTGAGATTTGGGATTTGCTAGTGTAGAAACTAGCATTAATTACCCTGACTAATACAATAGGTGATACTCCTAATTTTAGAACATTATTGGAGAAGCTGGGGTCATTATCTAGGCCAGGGTATCACAAATCTGACTTTGAATCAGAATCATCTGGAAGATCTTTAAAAAGATTCACATTTCTGGTATCCATTTAAGATTTACTAAATAAAAATCTTGGGGTGGGGCATGTGAAACAGGATTTTTACCAAGCTCCCCAAATGATTCTTGATCATTCTCTTCAATGCTGAACTCTTGCTCCTTAACAGTAAAGTCTCTTTATTTATTTTCTGGGGTGGTGGGAAGGAATATTTGGAGACAATCAGAGGTTTTAGAGCTAAAGCAAGGGATTAGCAAACTATGGCCTGGGGCCCAAATCTGGCCTGTAGCCTGTTTTTGTAAATAAAATTTTACTGGAACACAACTACACCCATTGTTTACATCTTGTCTACGGTTGCTTTCACTGTAACAACAGAGTGGAATAGTTGCGACAGTAATATTATGGCCCACAAAATCGAAAATATCTGCCATCTGACTCTTACAGAAAAAGTTTGCAGACCCCTGATGTACATGAATGTCTTTGTGTTTGGAGAAGGCATGAGCTCTTGATATGACTCTGTCCAAAGCCAGAAGACTCAAAATTTCAGTGCTCTTGATAAGTGTATGAGGGAACCAATCATAGAGAGCTATTTTTGTTCTTAGATCAGCAACATATTATGGTATCTCCATGTTCCGTGTAACGGTTCAAGTAATGAAAATGTCACTTCTCACTTAATGTCTTTTAATTTGCTGAACCACGAGAAACACAATCACTGGAAGATGATTGTCTCAATGTAATCTAAAAGGAGCTAGATGAAGTTTATGGGGAAAATTACAATTTCAAACTATATCTGGATAATTGCAATTCTTTTCTACTATAACTGAAAATGTGAAACAAGGTTAATATTTAATGGAAATGGAGTCATACTCATTTACACATTTTCTATAAAGTCAGTCTTTCATTCATGATCAATTCATGTCAAGTTCACTTGGCACAATCCCAAAATTTTATAATATTATATATTTAAATATGTAGATATATATGTTTAAATATACATGAATTTAAATATAAAATTTAAAGCTGTCAGGTCCAGGAAATTCAAATTGGAAATGCAATTCTGGGGGGATGGCTATTTAAACCAGCTTTGAATGCCAACCTATGCTGAAGATCTTTTTGGCACAATGCGTAATCATTGGTATACAATGCTCCCTTTTGTCCCCCTTCCATTATCCCCCAAAAAGCCTCTTTAAAGGACTACTAATCAGAAACTTAGTGAATCACAGCAAAGAATCTGAATATTCTTTTTTTTTTTTTTAACAGTTTTCAAAATTTTGTTTTTAAAGAAGTTTTAGATTGCAGAAAAGGTACATTGAAAGTATAGGGGATTCCCATATACGCCACCTCCTTCCCCTCCCACATTTTCCCCTATTAATAACATCTTACATTATTGTGGTATATTTATTATAATTGATGAACAAATATTGAAGCATTGCTACTAACCAAGGTCTACAGTTTACATTATTGTTTGCACTTTTCACTGTACAGTTTCATAGGATTTGACAAAATGTATAATGGCCTGTACCCATCGTTGCAATGTAATACAGAACAATTCTAATGACCTAAAAATGCCCTATGTTCCACCTATTCTTCTCTCCCCCACCCCTCAGAACCTCTGGTAACCACTATCTTTATATCAATGTTACAAGTTCTTTCTTTTTTTTTTTTTT
>JAQZBX010064004.1:0-16575 GCA_029593785.1 Cabassous unicinctus
TCTTAGGAGGTACTAGGAATGGAACCAGGGTCCTTGTGAATGCAAGGCAGGAATTCCTACACTGAGCTACATCCACTCCACAGGCGAAGTAAACTTCTGAAGCCTTTTCTGGCTTTTCCCACCCTGGTTCTCTCAGACAAGTTGGGCTTCTAACATTTAACAGGAGCCAAGCTGGTTAGGCACCTGTCTCCACCCCCTCACTGAACTAGTTCCTCTCTCTCCCAGGGTGGCTGGGTGTGATATCCTGCCTGATCAGATCCCCCCTCCCGTCTCCCTGGGGCCACTTCAATGCTGGTTGGGGTCTTTTTGGAGATTCAAAGGGGGCTCAGCTGGCCAAACTCACTGAAAAGAAAGTACCCTTCACCCTCTGCCAGACCCCTCTCTATCTCCCAGAGAATGTTCTTTGCCATTCAGTTGGCTGCAGTGAGCCAGTGGTTTTACCAAGGCTATTTGATTTGAGGGTGGGGTGTATGTGCCATTCCCAGCCACAGGGGCGAGTAACTCATGGCATGGTTTTTCTATGGCCTCTTTGTCCCTCTGTCCTGCTCTTCCCTGAATGATGTGCAGCACCTTCATGTTCTGCATATCCCCTGTGGCAGTTTGGTATTGTTTATGAATTCCAAAAATAGGTATTGGATTATGTTTGTAAACTGGTCTGTTCCTCTGGGCATGTTAGATTGTATTAGACTCAGAGGTTTCACTTTTACTTTATTAAATCAAGATTAGGGAATTTATTTGACCACATCATTAGGGCGACACAGTTTGAATCCCTTCCTACATCTAGCCTACAGCTGTGGGCTATATAAATGGATGCTTGATCAAAGATAGGGAAGTAAATACACAGAGAAGGAGAACACAGTTTAGTTTTGGATGCTGGAGCCCCTGGGATAGCGCCAAGCTATTCACCTGATAATTTGCAGCTGAAGAGACCAGCCCCCTGAACAGCTGAGAAAGCCCAGAAAGAACTGAGCTCCAGGGAGAGAGACAAGCCTTATGCTAGCCTACAGCTGAGAATGGAAGGAATTGAGACCACGGAGCCTTAGGAGGAAGAGGAAGGCTGAACCCTCATAGAGACCGGCAGCCATCCTTCTCCAACATGTGACAATAGACTAGGGTAAAGGAAATAACATATGCTTTATGGCCTTATGACTGTAAGCTTCTACCCCAAATAAATACCCTATATAAATGCCAACATATTTCTGGTACTTTGCATCAGCACCCCTTTGGCTGACTAATACATCCCCTAAGCAGCTCCCTTGGGTAGGTTTTTGCCCTTTCTCCCCTGTTTTTTTTTTTTGTTTTGTTTTTTTTTTTTTAGAGAATTGAGCTCTGCCTATCTACTTCAATGCCATCTTCCCAGAAGTCCCAAAGCATATTCATCATAAAATATCATTTTTTATGGCCAAGATTATTACTAAATTCCTAGTGATTTTTAGGTTTTACTTATTGATCTCTTTGGGATAGAGTGGGTAGAAAGAAACAGAAAAATTTACTGTTGGATTGGTATTGGCCATGGCAGGTAGAGATAAGTAATGATAAAATGCGTTAAGGATAAACCACCTTGAAAATAACAATGTGAGCTAATGGAGAAACAAGATTTAATTAGAAAAAAAAAGTTTTTCATACTATTTTCCAGTGACACATTAGCATCTAAAACTTATCTCTTAGTGAAAGTGAAAACTGAATGATATCCTTGGCCCCTTAAAATACATATATGTTTACAAAAGACTTTTTAATCTGAAGCATGATATAAAAAACCCCACAGATTTCAGTTTCAGCTTTGTCTGTTAGGTGATCTTTGTCTTTTCCCCAGGATGAACTTTGCAAAAAGATTATATTTGTCAGTAATAACTTTCAAGATTGCAACATCTGCATGATCAAATCTTTATATTGCTTCCCAAACCCAACGTGATGGAAAAGAAAAATTACGAACAGGGAGACAGAGGGAGAAGAAATAGAAGGAACAGAATGCTTTGCCAAGTCTTAAAATACTCCATCCTCCTAAACACTCTCAACGTAGCAAACCTTTCCTCATGTCTTCTTGCCATCCTCTTTGCTAACGCTTTGGTAATGCTGCTTCATTCATGAACCCATGACTGGGCTTGGTCAGAAGTTTCTGTTCTTTTACATGCTTCTGGGTACAGGAATGAGGTTATGCAAAGTCTGGCCGTGGGATTGTGGAAGTCTTGATGGTTACTGGCAGAAAACTGACTTTTTTTGTAGACATTTTCCATCTTTTTCTTAAAGAAAGAAATCCTTTCCATTAAAATACAAGCATTCGGAGAAAAATGAGGAGAGAGATGGGTGATATGGAGCAAGCTGATGAAAAATGTACCATATTTTGTTTATAGAGTTCTGAACGGGTTTTGCTCCTTGATTGAGTTTAATATAGCAGCATTTCATGTGTCAGTGGATTTAATAAGAGGAGCTGAATCAGAGGGAATTTAGGGTGCAACATCTTGCTGTGATTCACAGAATGTGTGTGTGTCCATGAACATGTGCATCGGCTTGGTATGGTGACTTTTATACTGTAGAGAACTGCTGAGTTAAAAATCTCTCCACAATGAAAACAGGGCATGGTTTTCTTCTAGTCGACTTTCAAAGGAACTGTTCTGTCATCTAGTCCCAGACCTGAGATGGCCCACCTAGACTTTGCAGGGTAGATCTGCATGGGTCCATTGCTCACACTGCCTCCAGAATGGCAAAATGCCAAGTACTCTCTTGTTAATCATGTGCATTCTGTAGCTTTAAGTTTTCTCTATCATTTCCCTCAGCAGACCTTTGAAGTGCTCTTACTCTGGCTTTGCTCGCTTCTCTGCCGTTCTTCAGAATGTCTTTGCATGATATTTGGACTACAAAGAATGCCAGATTGGAAAATTGAAATCTTGAGACCAAAGTCTTAAATCTGAATTCCCTGGAAAGCCAGAGGATGTGGTTGTTTTTCAATATTCTCTGTGTAACCAAGGGACATAATTTCTTGATGGAGATGTTCACTTTTTAAGGATTGTAATGTAATCCAGCCTTCAAAGTTTCCCTTTTCCTTTGGTAGGGGAAGAGCTAGGATATATACAATCACACCCAACTAACTTGATTCGATACCTGGCTGACTTTCATCTTTAATGGGCACATCGTGGGTGCTGAATAAGAGAATTATTGGATTAACGAACATGGTCTATCTGAGTGGATGTGGTAAGGCAACTTCTAGGAAGGACTCATTTTTTGAGTCAGTCATATGAAAATTTTACTTCACAGCAATCCATAGGATTTTATAAAAGGGATAGAAGAAACAGATTTCCCTGGAGGGAGAAGAGTTTGGTGGGAACCAGATGACAGTCCTAAACTCAGGCCAAAAGTAGAATGGAGTAAACCCAGAAACCAACTAAAAGTCTAATTAAACAGATGGGCTACCCATTATGGAAAAAAGGTAGAGATTTGAAGCCTGATGCTTGCTTGAGCTCCTAAGGCTGCATGTTCTCACAAACATTTTAGATGCCATTCTGACTGCTTCCCAACCAGGTTCCATTCTATTGTTTCTGTATCTCAATGAAACTGGGCTACATGAGGTATTGCTGCAATTTGGAGGCTGTGGGGGAAGAGGATCAAGAAAGATTCAAAGTGGGAGACGTGCCCAGCAGTGTAGGCCTGAGGGAGAGGGGCGGCGGAGGTGGTCGGATGGAAGATAATGTTTGGAAGAGCAATGTTTATTAGGTAATAGTTTTCTTTCTTTAACACAATATACTTATCAGCATCCTATGCCTGAAACCATAGAAACTAGTAAGACAGCCTCTTCCTCTTAATAAAGAAAGAATGGTAATTTCTTCAGACTTCTACCAATTATATATGGGTTTAAAATAGCTATTTATTTGGAAAAATTTTTTTACTGGCTAAATGAATAGTCAAATAGAGAATTATGCCCCGCCTTTTTTCTTCCTCAGTTTCCTTTCTCTATCTTTGTTGAAAGAGAGTAAGCAGTCAATTCAATTTGGTCAGTTTCTTAAATTTCTTGTCTATTGGGCATACATATTTATTCAAGGTCATCCATTAAAATAGTAAATCTTGTAGGTATGCATAAAAAGCTCTTAGTCAACTAATTTATTTAGTATTGTTAGTATTATGTCATGTGACTGGTACTCAATAACATAGACTGTTTTTTTTTAATGAAGTGACTGTATAATCAGGTTTTCTAGGCAGTATGTAGCTATCTTCTTATTGTATGTGGGCCCAAAAGGTTGCATTGTGAAGTACATTAAATGCCTGTGATTACTATAACTTATGAGGAACATATCTGTTACTAATCTAAGGCCCAGAAACTTTTAGATCATAGATCACTATTGACAAAGAAATGGAATCATATATTTTTAATGTTATGAAGAAATGGTGTCAACGTCCTGACCCAGGAAGAACACTCATGTGTTTAGGGTTCTTTACAAACAGATTTCCATTAATTAACTTACTAATTTTGTTTATCTAATAAATGCAATCTACAAATGATTCCATTAATAATCACCTCAACTATCAGCACCAACTTATAAAAAGTTTTGGAAATTCCATGATTCCAGAAAGACGGATAAGACAGAAAAGTTATTCTCTAAATACCTTTCATTTCAATTAAAAATTTTTTACATGAAAAACAACAACTAATTCTTCATCCTGCATAAGGTAAAAATGACTGATAAGTAGCAAATAGAAGACCTCAGTTAATGGAAGAAAGTGTTGTTAAGTTGGAGACTATGGCACAATCTTACCCTGGCCAATAATGTACAATTCCATTCCTCAGAGATTCTTGTGAAAAGGTTCATGACATTTTGAGAAAGTTAATTGTAGGCTGACTAGCCTACAGGAACATGACCTTGAAGCTCCCTGAGATCTTTGATGGCCCTGTGAGTCTGTGAAATGTTGTACTCATTTCCCTGCTATCACCTCACACGCAGAACTAAATGTGTTTGCTGGCTGGATTCCCTCTTTCTGTCAATGGCGCCACCATTCTTTCACCCAACCAGGCTTGAAATTTTGGAGTTAGTTTTCATTCTGTTGGCTTCTTACCCCTTAACTCAGTCATTTACCAAATCTTTTCCAGTCTTTTATTTCTCTTTCCCATCCAGGCCTATCTTACTTGTCCCATTGCAAGGCCCTATTTCAAACTCCTATACTTTGTTCCTGTCCAACTGCAGTACCCTTGTAATTGGACTCTTTTTCTATCCATCTGTTCCTGTGTACCACAACTAGATTAATCTTATTTAAACATTGCTTTGATCATGTTATTCATCTTCAGTGTCTCTGCCTTGTGTTCGTCTCGTTGTACAAGCTGGTGATATGTTCAGCAACAAAAGGGCCACGTGATGAAATACCTTTGCTAGAGACTGCCTGCTGTAACCTCTTTAGGAAATTCACAATGCTCTTTTGCACATCAATAACTTGAAGAAGTCCCCCAGTAGAGAAACCTGGTTCATTTTATTTAACCCACCTCCATTTCTCAAATTTGTTTGAACATGGAAGTATGTTTTCCCCATTGCAAAAATCACTGCCATTTCTCAGATTGATTATTTTAAATAACATACATTGGGGAACATTAGTGAGCATCATAATATTCAAACTCCCTAGCTTAGCATATTTCTTCACAATCTTGCTCTGTACTTTATTGTCTTATATTCCACTATTCCCAAGTGCTCCAGAACATCACCAGGAAGATTCTTCCACACTTCTCAGTCTATTCTCTCTGCCTCGACTTGTTCTTTCTTCATTCACTTTTAAAGGCTTAAGTTTCTAAAATCATGGTTACCCTTCAAGATCCATTTCAATGCCACCTCTTTTTTTTTTTTTCTTTTTCTTTTTCTAACAGGTACTGGAGATTGAACCCAGGACCTTGTACTTGAGAAGCAGGCACTTAACCACTGAGCTATACCCGTTCACAATGCCACCTCTTTTATGAACACTTTGCCAATGCTATAACTCCAAAAGTTAGATTGGTCTCTCTGATAAGTGAGATATTGTAATTATAACACTCATAGAGTAAATCCCAGTCCATTCAACTCAATTTAGCAAAAGTTTATGAAACACTTTCTAGTTCCTAGGGAATAATGATAAGAAATAAATGACACAAAAGTCCACACTACAGTGCTTCTAGGGTCTTTGGAGAATTGGAGGTATTGTTGTAGTAGTGATATTCAAAGCACTAGTGAAATCTTGTGAAGCACAAAGTACCATGGCAACCAACGTGGGAATTGGAGGAGGATGGTTCATCGGAAGCTATAGAAAGAGGGTAGCTGAGCTAGTCCTGAACTTATTTAAAATGTTGAAAAGTTTTCATCATTGGCTAATAATTGTTATGGACCAACCATATATCCCTGTATTGAACTTAAAACTATACTCTTTGCCTATGTTTTGTAAGAGAAAGACCCTCAGTCACCATTATCTATAAGAGCTTGTCATCGACTTGAAAACTGTTATTAAATTACTCTTCAGTTACTTATTCTTTAGGCTAGATAAACCCAGTTCCTTTTATCTTTTCTCAAACGTCTGATTTTTCTAGCCTGTAATCATCATTTTGTTTCTCTGAACACCCTCCAAAGAATACATGTCCTTCTTTATTTGTCAATCCCACAACTGGTTCCTATGCTGAGTAAACACCAGAGGAATGTCATGGACAACCATACAAAGTGGGAAGGTTTCATTTAGTTAAGCACCCCGCTCACAAATACTTATTCAGAATATTCCAACTCTGTAGCGCAAAACTTGGCTGTGGATCAAAAGTGTTTTAATGGCCTGTTCATACAGCATTACATGAGGGTGATGATTTTTTAAAAATTCTTCTGGGCATAATATTAAACTACAGAAACCCCCAAATAAGTACATCCATACAGCACCAGATATTTAGGAGCTATTTATGATTTCCACTATTTATTTGTATAAGTAAATGTGACAGATTTTAAATATTTAAGATATATATTTGTAGGTGTGTGTATATATGTATATATATTATGCTAAATATATACAAAATATCTGTTTATATAAAATTAAATAAGGCATGTAATAGTTATTTTTTCACAAGGTTTGAGGTTGTTTTATTTATTTTTGTTATACAATGGCATATTTCTTACTACTAATAAAAGGAAAGTAGAAATCATCCTTAATCTTATGTGAACATTGCTAAATTAAACAAACTTTAGTATTATATATTTATAGCACGATTGGCAGAAGGAAAAGACATCTCACTGATAAAGGAATAAAAATTAGATTGCTAGCAGACATCTAAAAAGCAACAATGAAATTGAGATATCAGCGAAATCTTCAGAGTAGAGGTCTTGAGAAAATAATCTACCTGAAATAGTGTATTAAGCTAATATACCTTTGGGGAAAAAAAAGGGAAATAAAACATCTTTAAAATTTTTTAAAAACTGAATTTTCCACTAATAGACTGAGTTAAAAATATACTTAAAGGAGAAGAAACATATTTCCAAGAGGAAGTTCAAGATCCAAAAACAATTAGTAAGAAAAAAAAAAAAGATGAACATGCATAAAATCTGAACAAATATCATCTCGTTTGAAGTAATAATAGTAATGCAATTAATTATAAAAGTAAGTGATTTTTAAGGACTGTAATAAAATAGTGGAAATTTATAGCATGCAGGTTGGAAGATATCAGGTCCCTGTAAGGTACTTACATTGCTGGGGTTGAGGAGCAGTTGTAACTAGGTTTTAAGATGTTGTAAAGCCTTGTCTTCAAGAAATCACATTTGCATGATGAAATTTCAGGGGTGATCTCTGAAGAGTAGAAATACCATGATAAATTCCAAACGCAATTGCTTTTTTAAAAATGGAATAATGAAAATAAAAATAAACCACAACAAAACAAAAAACCCTAACCAAGCCTAAAGAAGACATAAAAGGATATTAAAGGAAGAAAGAAGAGGGAGAAATAGGAAAAAAAAAAACAAGTTAGTATAGATAAGCTCAATATCAGCAAGGCAAATGTACTAAACTTTCCATTTAAAAGATAAAAATCAAATTGAGCCCCCCAAAAAATATCAATTTCCAAAATTATGCAGACTATACCACAACTAAGCCCTATGCTTCTCTTAAGACACTAATTTTACGACATAAAGACGCATAACTTTAAAAAATACAAGGGCAGTAAAAGACATACTCAGTGTATACTAACTAAAAGGTAACTGGCTTCTTAATATTAGTATCAGATGAAATAAACTTTAAGACAAAAGTATTATCAGGAATAGAAAGAATAGTCATTATATAATGGATAATAAGCAGTTCAAGTCATCAAGAAGATATAATTTAAATGTGCATGCATATAATAATAAAGTCCCAGAAACATAAAGCAAGAATGGATAGAACTGCAGAAGAAATTGGGAAATCTGTAGTCCTGATGGGAGGTTTCAGCATGCCTATATCAATGACAGGTTGAGCAGACAAAAATAAATAAATATATGGACTATTTCCCAACACAATTTGCAAACTTGATTAGGTGGACATATATACACTTATATATGTAACAATTAGAGAATATCCCTTCTTCTTAAGCAAACATGAAACTGTTAGTAAAATTGATTATGTATTACTAGACCATGATTCAAGGCTCAAGAAATTTCAGAAAAGAGGTAACATACAGATCATGTTTTCTGTAAATAACAGAATTATATTAGATGTCAATAAAAATAATGAAAATCTGTATACCTTTAGAAATTAAAAAATGCAATTCAAATAAATCATACTGTAAATTTGAAATATAATTATTGAGTAAAGATGAAAACTACTTTATTGTGGGGTGCAGCAAAAATGAAATTTCATGGAAGATTTGCAGTTTTAGATTTGTATCACTGCCAGATAGAAACAGGAGAAAGGAGATAATAAAGTTAAAAGCATAAATTAGTATAGTAGGAAATAAGGATTCAATAAAGGAATCAACAAAGCCAAACATTAGTTTTATTAAAAGATTGATAAACTTCTCTCATGGTCAATAAAAAATAATAGGAATGGAAAATGGTGTGTAAATCCAGTTACCACAGAGATTTTAAAAGTAACAGAACATAATGAACAATTTTTATAAATACATTGGAGAATTAGATAATTTTCTAGACATTATTGTTCATGAGGAATGTACTGAAAAGTCCTACGATTATTTTTTTAGAAAAATTCTTACAATTAATATAAATCTCACAAATAAAATACCAGGGCAAGCAGGTTTTATAAGAGAGTTCTTTCAAATTTTTAAGGACAAGACTATTTCAATCTGATTCAAATCTTCCAGAAAATAGAGAGTCTATCTCTCAACTCCTTCTGGGAAGCCAGTGAAATCTTAATACTAGAGCCGTGTAGGAAGACCAAGAGAAACAAGTGAATAAAAAGCTCATTTATTCATGAACTTATGAGCAAAAATCCCAAAGAAAATATCAGCAAACAGAATCCTACATTGTGTAAAAAGGAGAATCTATGACCAAACTAGATACAATACAGGAATGGGACAGTTGTTTAATATTATAAAATCTATGAGCAATCCTCACTGTACAACATTAAATGTACTGAAGACTCAGAGAGAGTAAGGCAGCAGCCCAGAGACTTGCATGCATTAAGTGACTGAACCGGGATTAATGTGGGAAAGATTAAATAGTAACCATCTCCCATGTGAAAGAAAAATTAAATATGAAAGTTAAATGAGATAAGGCATGCAAAGGAGAGTGGCTGGCATATGACACATGATCTACAGATGTTAGTGAAAAATAAACTAGTAATGTTTTAACTACTCTAAATTTGACTCCTCATTCACCACCTTTTCTCCCACTACCTGCTGGGACCATAGAATCAAGAGTGTAGAAAAAGAAAGAGTTTTTAATTACAGTGCTGATTTGAAAAAGCAACAACAAACAGTGATCTACCAGATTCTAGGCAATCTAGTCACTCTTTACTTCTCCCCTTGTGGAACTTAGAAAGGGGCAGAGCAGAAAAGTAAAGAAGAAACCCGGACTGTACTGTCAAGTAAGAAGATGGAGAAAGGATGCTAAATTGTAATGCCTGCAATGAGCCAAAAGACCCAGACAGAAAGGTCAGTCAAATAAATTGAGTTGTACATTATATCTGAATGTTACAGATCCCAGCAGTGGAATTGGAATCAGTTTTTAACTCTGTTGTTAAATGCGTATTGCTTCTTAGTGCATTTGCCTATAAATAGAATCACTTTTTAGTGTCATTTCACATTTCTCTCAGTATTTTTTCTAAGCCCCTTTCTAATTCCTGGAATGTCTGCATGTAGCATTGGAGTCATAATCAGATTTGGCCAGTCGATGCCAAGGCAACTGCCTGTATGTTTTCTTTCCACTGTATCACAGGATGCCAGCACACAGCTTAAGAAACAGTCAGGAAAATGAGGCCTGTTTCTTGAGGGGCTGATTAAGCAAGACAAAGTCAATTAACATCTGATTCCTCACAGGTTTCTGCAAGCAAATTGTTCCAATTAGCCAAAACCAGTGAGCAAATTGTGAGGTAATTAAAAGGGGCAGTCATGATTCTAGCGACACAGTCCTGCCACTGTGCTGTCAGAAATTCTGTGTATAAGACTGATTAAAGAGAACCTTTCGACATGCAGATTCTGCCACAGGAAAATTCCCCAGGCTAATAACACTGAATATATTAGAATGCTACTCTCTATATTTTGCTTGAGTAAATTTCAAGTGTTAAGTCTTTATCTGCATTTCACATGGGCTTTTTAATAGTTGATTGCTTTGATTAATATATAAAATAAATGCAGCATCTTTACAAAGTATGTTGTCACAAAGTCAGGGCATTTTACAGCATTCTGGAATAAAAGATAGACTCCACTATTACTGTTTATAGTCTGTAATAGGCAACGTAAAAACAAAGTCCACATTAGTTATGTAGACAGCATACTTTTATGAGCCTGTTAAACTTTGTTTTCACAGGCTACTTAGTCATTTCAAAATAGAGCCTAAACAAACTACCCATATATTTACGCTGTTTGTCACTAAGAATTAAGGTTTGATTCTCATTATGTAGGTGGTCATGCAGAAATGTCTTTATCATGGTTATGGAAGAAAGTACCAAGAACCAAAATGGAATGGACCAACAGAGGGTGTGATGCCAATTGCTTTCTAAACTTGGGGACATTTTCAATACTATTGTATGAGCCTTCAGAACACGGAGAAACCAGGCTTTTCCTGCAGACATGGTTTGGAGAAATTATCTGTAATGTTGTTATTATAAGAAAGTTTATTTCCACCTGGAAAGGGGAGGAGATTGTAACTTGTTTGTTTCTTTGTTTGACTGATTTTAGATTTTTGCACTTTCATGATCATTTAAATGAAGCTTGTAGGTCGTGGGCTATAAGAAGGACATAAAACAAGTAAGGTATACTTTAAAGAGTATGGCCAGAATATGAATAGTCAAAAGTCAAACCACAGAGAACATTTTCAAAGTATTAGGATAATTTAGGTTTGGGGAAACAAGCCAGGTGGCTTCAAATACTGACAGGAATGATGTGTGATGGCATTGGTCTTGCTCTGTGGGTCTTCAGAATACGTAGGGACCTTGTGTCACGATAAGACATTATCTGATTACTTGACATTCCCGTTGGTGACATTTTAATTTAGTATGCTGTTCTAGGAAATTTTTAAAGGAATTAAATTGAATTTTATTATATTTGAGTGGGCAAGAATTAGTATTCATTTAGTGTCTACTGTATACAATATATCGTACCTCACTTAAGGCTTACAAGAATTCTGTGAAGTGAGAAGTATTATTTGCATTGTGTAGATTAGAAAAATGAGTTTCAGAGAAATTTGAGTAATTTGTTCAAAGTCACAAGCTAGTAAATGGTGAGATCAGGATTAAAACCATATTCTTTGTTGACATATATTTATGTTTTTCATTTTATTATCTTGTCAATGCTTATAATATGTTTTAAATTCTATTTTTCAATAATTATTGTATCTATTATGTACTGAATATTATTCTAAATGTGGGAAATATATCAATGAAAAAAAGTGGACTGAAAACAAATAATAAACTATTATGCAAATTATAGAAGAGATTAAAAAGTGATAGATACTCTGGGGAAAATATAGGAAGGTAAATAAGACTGGATGACTGGTTAGGGGGAGACGCACTTTTAAATATGGAGGTCAGGGTGGGCTTCATTGAACAGATGACATATGTGCAAATATGAAGTTGATGAATTAACCATGTGGCGATCTGGAGGTGGACTGTTCCAGGCAGAGAGGACAGCAGTGCAGAGACCAATGGTGAGAATAGGACAGACATTTAAGAAAAACAGCCAGGAGGCCAATGTGGCTACAGCAGAATGAAGCATTTGAATTTCTTAATGGAGATTTATTTGAAATACTACCTATGTGGAAATTAACTTTATAAGATTTGCTGTTCAATCCACTTAAGAATTGGCATTTCTTGGAATTTCAGTTATATTCATCCATTCAACAAATGTTGGTTGAGCACCTACTGTTCTCAGAGCATGCGATACATTGGTGGACACAACAGCTAGAGTCATATTTCATATAATTTACTGATGACAATGACCAAGTAGGAGGTATCCTAATAATTTAAATAGTTTAAGTATTAGAAATCCTATTTATATAATACACATATGAATATGTCATAAGACAAATTTCTTCATATATGTCTAAGGCAAATTGCAATAAAAATCAGTTAACTTACATAACAATAAAATAGATATGCCAAAGTCAATGGACAGCAAAATACTTAAACATAAATGAAAGAATTCCCCTTACAGTCAGAAAAGAGACAGGAATATCCATTATTACATCTATTATTCTAGAAATCCTAGTCAATGCAATAAAATTGACAACCAAAAAATGGACACAATGCCTTAGTTTACTACAGGGCTGCCGATGCAAAGTACTAGAAATGAGTTGACTTTTATAATGGGAAATTCATTTGGCTAAAAGCTGACTTAGTCCCATCAAAGAGTCTCACACCCACAGGAAGGATTTAGTTTAGTAAAGTATTCTTTTTCTTTTGGGGATTCATAAAAGAACTTCAGGGGAGCAGATATGGCTCAAGCATTTGAGTGCCCATCTCCCATATGGGAGGTCCTGGGTTCAGTTCCCAATGCCTCCTAAAGAAAACAAACAGACAACAAGCAGACAATGAGCAAAAACAATGAGCAGACAACAAGCAAATAAAACTAGCAGACAATGAGTAAACAACGAGCAGAAAGGACCAGGGAGCCAATTCAGAGGAGCTGACGTGGCTCAGTGGTTGAGCACTGGCCTGGTCCCAGTACTACCAAAAAAAAAAAAAAAAAGAACTTCAAACTGCCACAGCCAACTTGTCACTATTTAGAGCTAAAATATACTGTACCTAGGAAAAAACATGAGAACCAAGTAAATATTAGAAATCAAAATAAAATTCCATATGTGGCTTTTATTCTAAATAAATATAGATATCATTTTCCTGAATATACCAGATGAATATACCAGATATAACTAGTTAGAAAATATAATACCTGTATACTGACAACTAAGTTTTTTCAGAAGTTAAGAAAAGATTCAGATACGTCCATCCTCTTTATTGGGTACACTCAATAATGTAAATATGTTAATTTTTCCAAAATTAATTTATGTCTGTAAGTCAATTACAATTAAAATCCATTGCATTATTGTTTTAATTGGGGAAATGGTTCTGGAGTTCAAATGAGTAAATAAAAATTTGATCATAGCCAAGAAAATGATGAAACTGGTGGAGGAGCTGAAAAATAAAACTACAAAAATAAAAATATGTGGTATAAGCCAAAGAATAGAGAACCTGGACTAACAGTAAACCCAGAAGTAGATGTATATGTGTATTTTATTGAAAGATGAGGTTAAAATGTCAAATCATAAAGCAAGATTGGACTCATCTACCAATGGTACCTCTCCTTTCCTGCTCGCTGAGCTGCATCAAACATCCTCCCTGGTAGGGGTCCCACCCTCTGCTGAGAGCCAGCAAGCATCAATTCAAACAAGCTGTCATTTCAGGGAAAAAATAAATAAAACTGAAACATTACAACAAACCACCAACAAACAAATAAGCCCATAAATTCATTTTTATTTTCAAATTCTGTTGGGAAAAATGCCAATTGAATTACTAATAAAGATCTCACTTTCCACAGGTCATGGTGTCATGTCAATAACACCAAGACACCCGCCCTCACCAGAAATGACTCCTTTATCGCTGAAGTGTCCCGGAGGCCTATTATCAAATGACAGATGAAATGGCTTATATGGCTTTAAAAATCAGCCATATCAATGTGGGAAGTCAACACACCAGTTAGTTCAGTGGCAATAACTTTGGCCAAGCCTACATTGGGGCATTCTAGGAACTCTGTAATCAGTGCTTCTTCAACAGTGCTGCATAACGCAGGTGATTTTGGCTGCACACCTGTATGCTTTTATTTTTGTGTAGAGAAAAAATGAGAGTTATATTTCTTCTTATTGAAACTTAGTAAATCTCCTCAATACAAAAACAGAAGCACACGTAAGTTTACAGACACAAGCACACATCCAAATGTTGCATATTTGTATTACCTAAATGAAAATCTCTTCTAACTTTTTGGAACATTTCCTATATATGTGTATATATATATATTTTTTTTTTTCTGAAGGTAATTCCATGAAGTGTATTTGTCCCAGATCAAAGGACACACATACTCTTTAGAGCTTTAAAACCAAATTTTCCAATTTTCCTCCAGAAAGTTTGCACCACATCTTTATTAGATTTGAAAGCTGGAAATTAAAGGAGAGAAGTGTTCTTTTCTATAAAAATTTGCCTTCCCTAGTTAACTCATAAAACAATCAAGCTGAGTGTGGACATGGGAAGAAAATGCAGTTTAGTCAACTGATATAATCTGTCTTAAAATGCTTATCACCTAGAATAGCTTCACTTTCCAATTGCCTGAGTGCTTGTGGTGATTTTTCCCATAAATTTTGTTTCACTTGTTTTGATTTTTAAATAATAATTAGGTATACTATTAAGAGTTTGGAAGAATGCTACTTTAAACAGGACCTAACAAGAGGGTGCCATGATTTCATTAGCCTTTGGATTTTTCTAGATACCAAATGGTCAGTGACAGAGGAATAGACAAGATGACGTTTTTGACCTCATGTAACCAAAAGATTAAGGAATAATGACTTGGTCACTGACACTGAACAGAGCTATCAACAAAAGTCCACTCTAACTAATATCTAAGCCCACTTCCTGAAAGTTACCGAATGAATAGGACACTGATTCAATGTGAGGCTGACCAAGAGCCTGTGATTTTCATTAATGTTGTGCTGTCTGCCGCCCTTGGCTTTGACCAGAGTATCACATTTCCCTTTAATATTTCAAAACCACTTTGGCTCTCTGAATCTGTTTCACCTTAAGGCTCTATCTAGCTCAAGAATATATATATAAGCTCAATCAAGACTATCCAAAAATTAGCCTGTCCAGACCATATCTCTGGGGTCCCCATCGAACCTGCCTTGATATTGACAACACTAGCATGTTTAAGTAGGAATAATTCTTTTTTTTAAGTTCTAATGGTCTTATGATTTATCTTCTGATGGCTCAGAGGCTTTCTGGACAACAGTGGTTGGGCAATCTGGTTTCACTGGTGATGATAAATGCGTAATAAACTTACCTCCTGATCCTCTGTCCCTCTAAACCCAAGTCACACACATTGTGAGTCAGAGGTTCCCACCCAACAACAGCTTCTGAGCTCAAACACTCCTTTGACACAGCCCATGCCACCCAACTTCAATTTTGCCTGGGCTACATTTCTTTTGGAGGCACTACAGGATTTTTTTTTTCTTTAACACACACACACACACATATGCACACACACATAATATTTTTTTTTAAGGAGGCAGAGGCAACCAGCCAAATAAACTACGTTAAGCAGTGGGTTCCATTTTAGGTGTTGACAGTGTATAATAAATCCAGGCCTACCTAACATTTACAGGAACGTTATAAAATGAGTGAAATGGCATGAGTTGGTTGCCAGGCCAACCAGACAAA
This sequence comes from Cabassous unicinctus, assembly GCA_029593785.1. NCBI lineage: Eukaryota > Metazoa > Chordata > Mammalia > Cingulata > Chlamyphoridae > Cabassous > Cabassous unicinctus. Next base: position 16,039 of record JAQZBX010064004.1, read on the forward strand.
CACAATAAACAGGCAGCAGTGACAGGAGTAAGTTACACCATCTCTCCGGTCTGAAATATATCACTTTACATTAGTCTTTGACCACTTTGAAAGCTCTTTGTTTTATATTTTTCAAAATGCCCTTTTACAGCATAGATTACCATTACATCTTTTCAGATGAGGAAGTTTCTTTTTTTCTTCTCAAACTTGCATAGTTCTAGAACATTTATTTTTATTTTAACCTGATCAAAAAAATAAATTTAAGTCTTAGAAACAATGTGAAGGCTCAAATCTTGAAGGTCCCTTCTGGCAGATTAAAAAAAAATCTTCCCTAGACTAGAAAGAAAATAAACAATAACAGTAGTTGGTATACTTAGTTCGTTTAAAATGTTCTGTTATAATGGCAGCATTCTGCAGCACTATTTAACTCTTTAAAAGGCAGTCTGCACTCTGAAATACCTTCTATTTTAATGGAGCATATATTTCGTTATAAACATAAAGTCAAAATATCATGGCTTGAAGGACCTTAGACATTATTTAGGTCAAACCCCATAGTTG
>JAQZBX010064005.1:0-16580 GCA_029593785.1 Cabassous unicinctus
TGTGTGTGTGTGTGTGTGTGTGTGTGTGTGTGTGTGTGTGTCTGTTTATATCCGACCCAACAAGAGGGCAGAGACTCAATCATAGTCACTGATATTGACTAGTCAATAGGGTCTCATACTGTTATCAGATTTTGTCTAGGTTCTTGACTATGCTGCAGAAATGAATTTCAAGAGCACATCGGGTTAGTTAGGCCAATAATTTATTAAGGTAGAGAGGGAAGAGAAATGGCAGAAAATAGATCATGGGCCCCAGAGAGAGGAAGGGGCTGAAGAGTGATAAAGAGGGCTGATTTATAGACTACAATTTTCCATTATAGATGACAAATGCCCAGGTTTTACTTGCATGTTGATCCATGGGGGTGGGGACATAACAAGAGCGGGGTGCAGAAGCCAAGAAGAACCAGAGAGACTTGACTTTGCACTTGCTTTTTAAACCTTTAATTATTCCACCAGTTTGCTAATGGCATGGGAGGAATCCCAGCTATTTGCTCTTTTGATTCATTACCTCACCCAACAATTCTCCAGGAGATCCCAACTATAATGCCCCTCGAGAATATCCAGGCTTTCTCCTGACCTCTTGAGGAAACCTCATTATGAATGGCAGGAGTCTCATGAGAGACCTCCAGCAGCCATCTTTGGTGTATTGATGTCCATGTGGACTTCTTGCCAATTTCCAGATCCATATTGATTCTCTATATGAAGCCTGCTTCATACTCCCCTCAGGGAATTTACACCTTTATTCTTAAAGGGGTGCTGAAGGGAGATGTTCATTCTAATGTAATTACTTGCTGCTGGTTAGGGGCAGTAGGCTTTATCTGACAAGTTGTAAAACCCTCTGGCTATTCTATCTCCATTGGAGGAAGATAGAGCTGGCATCCATAGTGAAGCTGGATGAAGTCCCCAAATGGCTAACATGATGTTGATTCTGGAAGAAATAAACTTGATTAGAATCTTGAGTATATATGATCCCACTAAGATTATACTGGACCACAAAAATAGAAAAGGCCAGGTGCCTGCAAAGGCTATATTTTCCCAAAGTTAGCAGGAAATAGTATTATTCTTTCAGTAATGGATTTAGGTAGAAATTGCTAATCCCAGTTCATATGGTAGGAGAAGAATGAGAAGAAACTTTGCCCTTTTTAGTTAAGATACAGGAGAGAAAACAGACAAGGCTTCTTAATGGGTAATTGGTTTGCCCTCCCCCTAAAAATAGGCATCTGGGCTAGAGATAAAGGGAACAGTTGGCTTTGACACAGACACTGCTTTGCTTTGTGTCTTGAAGAGGTATTTCAGGCCATCTAATGACTGGCACTCGTGCATCTTATCAGATGCTTATGGTGAGCTGGCATGTTCCTGCATAGCTGGCTTCACTCGGGATAATTGCATGAAGCTGGAAATTCCTTTAATATCTGTGGGAGTGATCAGAACTACTGAGTAAAGTTCCTTCTATTTTCGCTTTCATTGAGAGTGGCTTGTTTTTTGTCAAGTTTTTCATCAGAATCTGGTTTCCAGGTCCTAGGTGAAGGAAAGTTGCCCATGGACCATTTCAAAAGTGCTAAGCTGAAGTGTGTCTTAGTCACCTCATTTGCTATTTCCCTTCTGGTGGGAAATACTTAACCCTGGCAGGATGGCATGTGGGTTTGCCAATCCTCCCCAGGGTATGAGTGGGACTGGTTCTGGAAAAAGGGCTAAGAGGGATACCTGGGTTAAGCACGTTCATTAACTACTTAGAAAATGATATTTACCAGGACTTTTAACATGCTTAATGTCCATTTGCATATGATCTAGAACTGAGGCTGCTTTTGACCATGTAGACCAGCAGTAGGCAGAATTAAGACACTCCTATAGGAACCATGCCCATGATGCTAGGAAGAACAAAGAAACACTGTTTAGTTGATGGACTATGCATTCCAGAGTACAAGTCTGATTAAAACATTTACCACTCCAAATAACTTGGAGCTGATGGTCTGGTCTCAGCATACTGAGAAGGTAACCCAAAGCCTTGCTAACTGGCTTCCCTGTGGCTGACCTAGGTCTTGGGGGATGCCTGAAACCCCAAAGTTCAGACCAAATCACCGAAGACAAGTTGGTGTGAGGTGGAACAGTTATCCAAACTGAAGTGTCTGTGATAAGTCTCAGAGGACATTTGGCTGCCCTCTGAATGGAAGGGCCCAAGGAATTTCTTGGGGGCCATTCAAAGTTTCCTGCTCTGCTTCTCAGCACCCATGCATCCCAGGGTCCAAGGCTGCCATGTTACCCAAATGGAAGTTCCTGACGTAAATTTCAGGGAACATTTGGTTGCTCTCTGAATCAAAGCACCAAAATTGAGTTTTGGAGGACCTTCAGAGTTATTTCTCTGTTTCCGCCACCCCGGGAATCAGAGACCCTGCTGTTAAACACATCTGGGGCTGTTCTGGACTTGGGAAACAGATCATATATATCTGGGGGTTTGAAGCTGCCAACCTGAATATTACTCCTTTCTGGAGAAGGGGCAAAAAGCTTCTTCCTATTCTTGCAGAGGTCTTAAAAGACATTGTTAGGAACTGGGAACTTCTCAGTTCTACCAACCATCAAAAGGCCATTAAGTGATTAGAGATCAATTGTTCTAGCTAACAGGCCTTGGGCCCTGAGGTAATAACTTCCTCACTAGCAAATACATTTTCAATTTAAACAACTTTTAAGACATTCCAAAGCCTATGAACACAAAACCTGTGATAAGAAATTTGGTAGTAGGAAGGTAAAATGTGGGTAAAGGTTAATTATGAGAGGAGCCCTTGCCTGTAACAGCCCTGGGGAAGGGACCTCCCACAACATCCATCTTGGCCCTGCATGCCACCTTCCCAACATTTCCCAGACTAGGTAGCTGTGTATGGTCAATAGCAGGATGGCTTGCAAAGGCATGGACCTGCTAAGAGGTGGAAGCCCCTAGCTCTGAGTCATTGCCCTGCCCCTGCCAAGGAAGAAAGAGGGTGGGAATCTTAGATGATGAGAAACCCAAGTGGCACCCAGAGAGAGAGAGGAACAAAGTTTTATTACTCACAGGCTCAGAGGGGAATCCAGTCCCCCAAAGTCTGAACCTTAAATTTTGGCTTTCATGAGTTTGTAATAGGAACTTAACACGGGCAAATTCTTAAGCAAGCAGGCAGGTGGGGTTTACAAAAGCAAAAAAAAAAAAGTATAAGTGTGAGTTTAGTTTACCTTCCTAATGCAGGGGGCCTTTAGGAAGGAAAGGAGCATTTATCTACTTAAAGTTGTGCATTCAAGTTAAAAGGGGTGGATGGGGAAGCACCTAAATTCCTAAGTTGTTGATTCCAGGGAGAAAGGGAGGAGGGCTGCTTATTTTCCTAAGTTGTGGGTTTCTGCTGAGGAAAAGGAGTAGGGCTGCAGCACTTTCTTCATCATTCCCCCCTTTGATGTCCTTATACTTCTTTATGGGGCATCATCTGCTAACTTGGGAATTTTTCTATTGTTCTCAAGGGCTGATACTTAACACTAGACATTACTTGGTGTTTTAAGGTACTAAGGTGGGAAGTGATGTATTGTGTTAGGTACCATAGAATGCATGGTCCATAAGTTAAGAGGAAGAAGACTGAGGCTATTACTGGCATGAATCACAAAATCCAGGAAAGGAGACCCTGGAAGTAGTTCCTGTTGGCAGATACCTGGTATGCATGGTTTAAGCTGTCTTTGGCTCATTCTTTTAGCAGAGTTACCTTGCCCCTAATTATCCCTGAAGAATTTGATAGAAACAACATTCTTCCCCCAGGGCCTGGAAGATTCCCCCTGAACCTGCAGAGAGTAAGTATAATCCTCACCTCTTTTATAAAACTACTTCTGCCAACGAGTCTATCTGGTCTTGCAACCCATTGAGAGCCCCTGATATTTCTTCAAGGTCATTCAATGTTTTCCGTGCTAAGGTTTTATGCCCTCCTGACCAACTGCAAGTGAGGCCCCTGCTATTGCTGTGCTTTCAACTACTCCTAGTCCTAAGAGAAGGGGAATTGCCTGTATTGTTCATTTGGCTCAGGAGAGCTCTCCAGGCAATTCTTCTCCATACACTGTGAACAGTGGTACTGGCCAAGCCAGGTAACAGATGCCCTAGGCATCCTGGGGTAGGCACTGGTAGGCATTGGTGCCACAGACCCAGATGGTGGAGTTTGCAGCACATTGGCTAGACTCATTGAGTGGATGGGTGGTGTTACAGTTAGTCTTACTAAGAGAGAGGATAGTTGAAGGGGAGCTGGTAGTTATGTTTTTATAGTTAGCTAGTTTTCCTGGGGGTCTGGTTATGTGGACTGGGAAGGGCCTGGTTCTCACTGCAGAGCTGTCATGGGTCAGGAGAGTTATGTTCCATGGGACAGGTATGGGAAATATGGATATACTTGAGGAAGTACATAGCCAGCAGGATGCAGCTATGTTGGGTCGGGATTTATTTAGGAGTTGGTGGATATTTCAAACCTAGCTCAAAAGGATATTGTGAGGGGCTGTTCAAACTTTGGCTTTTAGGGTATGGGCAGCTTTACTGACATTTTTAACCAGGGTTATCTCTGGGGGTTGGGTTACTGGAATCAGTTGTACTCGTATGAAGTCCCCCGGGTCCAGCCCTGCTGGGTCGTATATTCCAATTCTTAATTTTAGTCCTGTTTGGGCCTTTAAAAAGTTATTTTTTGATCGGGTGATTATGTTTAATAAGATGAGTTTTACCAGGTCACAGGTTTCTGTGTTACACCTTGTCCAGCTGGGGATTTTCTGTAGAAGATATGGAGAAGTTGGTGGGACCCCCTTCCAGGGAGCAGTGGCACCTACCAGCAAGCTCCAAGAGTTGCATAACCCTCCACTCTTGTGGGGGTCTTGGCAGAGACATTTGTCATAACTTCCATAGTTGTGACTTCTATACCCTCTCCCGGGGGCAGGTATGGGGGCATGGGGTTACGAGGCAACTAGCAAGGTGTAAGGAGCATGATCTTGGATTGCCCTGCAAGTGTTGAATATTACAGAGGCTGAGGTTGCACCTGCCAAGAAAGGGACTGAAGCATTCAGCACAGATTGTTTGCCCCAACTTTGACTGACTTGCAACTGCCATTAGTTTTGGGGGTGGGTATTGTCTCATAGGGAGGGGCAAAGAAGAAAAGGATAAGCAAGTCAAGGCACTGAAACATCCTATTATGCCCCAATAAGCTATTGCAATTAAAGCTCTATTTAATATAGTCCAGTCTGCAGGAGCCACAGCAGCTAGTTCAACTCCGAATAACAGGGCGAGTAGGCCGTATAAGCACAGGATCCACCAGGAGCAGGCATCCATTCAGCAGGCATCTGGTGAAGTTAGTGTTCGGGGATCCTGGGTGACTCACACTTTCAAGCAGTGGCCAGGTATGGGTTGGGCAGTCCAGCTGTCCTGTTCTTTATTGGGGTGTGCCTTCTTGACCCTGGAATGATGGATTGAAGGGATGATGCATGCAACTTTAAGAGCAGTAGGATTTACAAGGGTCACTGTATGTGGGCCTGTCCAGGAAGGCTGAAGGGGTTCTTTTTTCCAGTCTTTGACCAAGAGTAGGTCCCCTGGCCAGTGGGGTTGCACTGGGTGTCCCAGAGGGATGAGGTTCTGGGAAAAGATAGTTTTATATATCAGGGCTAGAGTTTTCCCCAGCTACTGGAGGATGGAATCTTGGCTAGCCTCCCACAGGGGCTTGAGGTTTCCTCTGAATGCTTGGATAATTGGGGGTGGCTGTTCAAATAGAATTTCAAAGGGTGAATAGCCTGTGGGTCCTGGGGTGAACCTAACCCAGAGAAGGGTTAAGGGAAGTAAGTCTACCCAGGGGAAACCAGTTTCTTGGCAGAATTTGGCTAGGATAGCCTTGAGGTTTTGAGTTATGCATTCAAGTTTCCCTGAACTCTGAAGCCTGTATGTGGTATGGAGTTTCCACTTGATCCCTAACATTTTCACCAGTTCTTGGACTATGGCAGCCATGAAGGCTGGGCCATTGTTGCTTCCAATAGAAAGAGGCAGCCCATGTCAGGGAATGATTTCTCTGAGTAAAGCCTTAGTCACATCTCTTGCCTTTTTGGTGAGAGTGGGGAAAGGTTTGACCCAGCCTGAAAAGGTGCATATCATCACTAACAGATATTTGTACCCCGACTTGGTTTTACTTCTGTGAAGTCTACTGTGAGATCTTTGAAAGGGGCTGTCCCCATGTCCTGGATGCTGACTGGATCATGGGGGCCCTGCAGAGGGTTGTTTTTTGGCAAAAACATGGCACTGGCTGCTGATGGTAGCACAGAGAGAAACTAGTCAGGCTATGTAGTAGTATCTCCTGAGCAAGACTTCTATTGTAGTTTTCCCTAGGCGGGTGAGTTGGAATTGCTAGATGAGGGCATGAGTGGTGTCTTTTGGGATGAAAATCTGATTATCTGGAAGTAGCCAAGTTCTTTTGGGAGTTTGGCTTCCCCCTTCTCCCTTGGCCCATTCCTGTTTTTTCCAGGTATAACTTAGTTGATTAGTTTCTTGTCCTAACAGGGACAGCTGTGGTATTGATTTCAGGACTCATATTCCATGGGTTCCTTCAGCTGCTTACCGAGCTGCTTTGTTGGTTAGCCTGTTTCCTTAAGTAAACATACCCGGTCCTTTCTGATGTCCCTGGCAGTGGATGATAGTGACGCTTTCTGGTTTCCAGATTGCTTCTAATAGTTGAAGGATTTCTTCTTTGTTCTTGTTTTCTTTTCTACCTGTAGTTAGGAGGCCTCTTTCTTTATAAATTGCTCTGGGTATATGCACGGTAGCAGATGCCTATTTAGAGTCAGTGTAAATGGTCCCTGCCTGCCCGGCAGCTAACTACAGGGTTTGGACCAGTGCCCAGAGTTCTGCCCATTGTGCACACCATTTTCAAGGTAGAGATGCTGCTTCCACCACCTGTTCGGCAGTGGTGACTGCATAACCAGCAAACTTCTCCCCATTTTTAACAAGACTGCTCCCATCTGTAAACAGTGTCTGATCTGGGGAAGAGAGTGGTTTATCTTGGAGGTTGGGGCAACTGGCATAAACTTCTTTGGTCATTTTAACACAATCATGTAAAGGGACCCCTTCCTTGTCTGGCAAGAAAGTGGTGGGGTTTAGACTGTGCACTGTTTCTATTGTTACTCTGGGTTTTTCACAGAGTAAACCTTGGTAATGTGCAAGCTGGGGGTTAGATATCTACTGATGCCAGTGTGAGTTCATTAGGGCAGTGACTGTGTGTGGCACCATGACACAAATAGTCTGTCCGAGGGTTAATTTGTCAGCTTCTTTGATGAGGGTTATGGTTGCCACCAGGGCTTTTAGGCAGGGAGGCCATCCTGCAGCCATGGGTCCAGCTGCTTGGAGATTAAGCAATAGGCCTTTGCCAGGGGTTGACTGTTTGTGTGAGGACTCCCAGTGCTATTTTTTTCTTTTCATGCACGAACAGATTAAAGTTTCAAGTTAGGTGCGGGAGCCCCAAGGCAGGACTTGGCTGAGTTGTCTTTTGATGTCTTGAAAGGTCCTCTGTTGAGCTCCTCCCTAGTTGAGGGATGCCTTTTCTGGACCTGTCAGAACTTCATAGAAGGATTTGGCCATGGCTGCAAACTGGGAAATCCAGATGCAACAAGACCCCACAGCCTTGAGGAACTCATGAAGCTTTCTTTTTGTGGTGGGGGAAGGGATGGTGCAGATTACTTTTTTTCATTCTGGTCGGAGCATCTGGTGCCCTTGTGTGATGCTGAATTCCAGGTACTTGACCTGCTGTTTGCAAATTTGGGCTTTCCTCCAAGGCACTTTGTACCCAGGCTCTGTTAGGAGTTGTAGGAGAGACTGGATCCCTCTCCATAAGTTCTCTTTTGTCTCACTGGCAAGTAGGAGGTCATCTACATATTGTAAGAGAGCACACCTGCAGTCTTCCCAAGTGTAGGTGGCCAGATCTGCTGCCAAGTCTTCCCCAAAAAGAGTAGGGGAGTTTTGGAAGCCTTGAGGTAGCTGAGTCCATGTTAGTTGAGTTTTCTGCCGGGTTCTGGGATCTTCCCACTAAAAGGCAAACAAAGGCTGGCTTGGAGGGGCCAGCCACAGGCAGTAAAAAGCATCTTTCAGGTCCAAGCAAGTGAACCAGGTGGCTTCAGGTGACAGCTGTCCTAGCAAAGTGTACAGGTTGGGAACAACCTGGTGTAAGGTAAGAGTGGCATTATTGATTGCTTGTACATCCTTCACTGGTCGATATTCTGTCCCATCTGGCTTTTTTCCTGGTAATAATGGGGTGTTCCAGGGAATCAGTGAGGATTTCCTCTTTTCTCTGGTGATCTATGTGTTTGACCATGTCCAATTGTGCTTTGTGGGGAATTGGATACTGCCTCTGCCAGATCAGAACCAAACCAGGCTTCAGTTTGATGATCATGGGTGCAAGGTTCCATGCCATTCCCAGTGGGTTTCTTTCTGCCCAAACCTGGGGGGAAAGTTCCAGCAGATTTTCCAGATTTTGACTTGAATTTTCTTCCACATGAAGTCTCCATTCTTCACTTTGTGGTAAAGTGACAAGGAGAATGAGGCCGGACCTGAGAATTAAACTTGCTAGCCCTTCAGATTTGAAGGTAATCTGGGCTTCAAGTTTGGTTAAGAGGTCCCTTCCAAGTAGAGGAACTGGACATTCAGGCAGGTACAGAAATTCATGAGTCACTTCATGGCCACCACGCTGACAGATTCTCAACTGGCAAAAAGGCCGTTGGCTTGACTGGTCTCCAGTCGCTCCAATGATGTTAGTGGTTTTTCTGCTAAAGGAGCAATGGGGGTTGTGCCCACAAAATATACAGTGTTAGTGTCTTCCATGAAAGTCATTGACTGACCCCCAACTTGTAGTTTGACTCATAGGGGCCAAGTTCCGGTGAGCCCAGTACCCCCTATTTGGAGTGGAGTCCCGCCAGCCTGATCAGATGGTCCTGGGGCTCAGGTTGGTATTTTCCTCTAGGGATGTTCCCTCCATGTGCCTCATTCTTTTGGGGGCACTCATTTTTCCAGTGTCCACTTTCTTTTCACTAGGCACATTGGTGTCTGGCCAGTGGCACCCTTTTGTTGTTTGTCTCCCCTTTTGAGGTGGCCCTCCTTGTCTGGTGGAGTCAGGATTTCCCATGGCTGATTTTAGTAGGGAGGCTTGATGTTTCACTCACTTCTTGGCCTTTCATTCAGTGGCTTTCTTTTGATTGATGAACACTTTATTGGTGACCTCAAGGAGTTGAGAGATGTTCATTCCCATGAACCCTTCTAATTTTTGGAGCTTTCTTTTAATGTCCGATGCTGCCTGCACTACAAAGGCGGCATTCACCATTCTCTGGTTTTTCAGAGCCTTGGGGTCAAAAGAGGTGTGGATTCTGAAGGCTTCACAAAGTCATTCATAGAAATCTCCCAGAGATTCTTCAGGCTTTTGAGTGACTAAAGTGATGTTTGTCATGTTTGTGGGTTGTTTTGCCCCTTCTCTCACCCTTTGAAGGAACGGTTCCTGATCTTGCTGGAATGCAGCCTGTCCCTGATCAGTGTTGAAGTCCCATTTCAGTTGGGCTTCTGGCACCAACTCTAGGGCCAAATTTCCCCAATTTAAAATACCAGTAGGGGCCTGCTCCTGCAACCATATTTGGGCTTTCTTCAGAATCAGTCATCTCTCCTCCATATTAAACAAAGTCAAGAGGATTTGGTGGCAATCACCCCAAGTGGGATGATGGGTTTGGAAAATGGATTCCATGAGATCAATAAGGGCCTGGGGCTTTTCTGAATAAGAAGGGGTGTGTTGCTTCCAGTTTAAGAGGTCTGTGGATATGAAGGGATGGTAGTACAAAACAGGCCTCCCGGGTCGGATGGTCACATCCTCACTGATCTGGGCCAGACCCTGTGTTTCATGGAGGGGCCTCTGTAAGGTTGGTTGTGCCAACCAGAGCCTCCTTGCTATTAGGGTTCCAGGGCTTTCTTCAGGGGGGGTCAATGTTCCTGGAGGGACTGAAGGTGGGGGTGTTTCTGGGAGATCTGCCTGTTCTACCAGGCTAAGAGAGACTGAAGGTGTGAGTGTTTCTGGGAGATCTGCCTGCACTCCTGGGCTAGAAAGAGAGGCTAGAGTGGCTGGAGCTTATAGTGGTGGTGGTAGGGGTGGAGGTTCCTCTTCCAAGGACCCCTGATAAATGACTGGCTTCCGGAACCCTGTTCCCTGTGTGACCAAGACTCTGCTCTGTCCCTTTTTTCCAATGCACCATCAAACCTAAGGTGGCAGATTCTGGGCTATCTTTATCCAAGAGTCAATGTAGGGAAACTGATCAGGGTGGCCAGAAGTTCCTCTCACAACCAGCCACACTGCGCAGACCTTGGCTATATCCAGGGTCCCTTCTGAGGGCCAGTCAATGTTAAAAGCAGGCCACTCTACTTCACATAAGGTTTGGAAGGTGCAGGGGTTCATCCATATGCCATAATCTCCAGAAAAGCCCTTTTTGAAATTCTTGAGCATGTACTTTAAGATGGTAAGTATTGACTGTGATGAGCCAATACCTTGCATTGGTGGCACAAGACAGACAAAGGAAAGTGGTTGCCTCTTTCAAGGCCACTCAGATGCCCACCTGTCCGTGTCTCTCATGAGAACTTCAGCTCATCTTTGCTAAGGTGCCTGGGAAGAGTTCGGGGTGGGCTGTTGTGCCGTATTATGTAGCTGTGGAAAACAGGTAAGGGCCCACTCAGGCTCTGTAGCATAAGATGTGGAGTCACAGACTGGAATAACAGAGGCAAGCCTCTGTCATCCTCACTCACATACACACAGTCACTCAGAGATTATGCAGTCCCTCCCACAGGGTCTGCCCTATCCTGGGATCTTGATATTTAAGACTTTGGGAGGTGATCAGTTTCCCCTTCTGTCTGGAGATGGACCTGACTGAGGACTTGGCCCCTGGGGCCTTACCTTTCCAGAGTCTTCTGGCACTGTTCAGTCCACCTCCCCAATAAGTCAGACCGGAGTGTGAAGATGCGGCCTGTGGGGACGACCTCCACAGGAGGTCATTTGCTCTGGTCATTTGCTCAGAGATTGCTGCCATCTGTGCCCATCAGTCCCAAGTTGGAGGCACAACAGTCCTGCTCAGTTGGATTTCCCGGGCAGGGAACCAAATGTTATGGCAGATGAAACTTAGACAATGAAAAACTCAAGCATGCACTCAGAGAATTGGATGAAAAAAATTTTATTACACTCAGGCCAAGAGAAGAGTCAAGGCTCCAAAAAATCTGAGCACCCTGTCTTGGCTTTCATAAGTTTATATAGGGACTTCAAGCGGGCAAATTCCTAAGCAAGCGGGCAGGCAGGAGTTATAAAACAAAAGATGTGAGTTTAACTTATCTTCCTAAAGCAGAGGGCTATTAGGGAGGAAAAGAGTCATTATCTGTTTAGAGTTGTAAATTCCAGTTGAAAGGGGCAGGGGGGAGGAGTGCTTATCTTTCTAAAGATGTGGATTCCAGGGAGAAAAGGGAGGAAGGGAGAAAGGGATGAGGGGTGCTTATCTTCCTAAAGTTGTTGCTTTCTGCTGATGAGTGGTTAGGGCCACAGCATTTCCTTTATCAAAGCTTCTACCAAAGCACATGAGAATTTACCTTGAGTAATATCATTAGCCTCTTTTGATGATTCCAGACCTGTTAATATTGAAAACTCTGGAGGTGTATAGTAGTATATCATTGTGATTTTAATTAGCATTTCCATTGACCATATATGAAGATGGACCACACACTGAGCCATTAAACAAGTGTTCATGAATTTGAATTATACAGAGTATGTTCTCTGACTACAGTGGAATTAAATTATCCTCAACAACAACCAATTATTTGGAAATTTAACTATATATCTATTACACAATCTATGAATCAAAAATGCATCAGAAGAAAAATTTTAAAAGATATTGAATTGAATAATAGGAAAAATAAAGTATATCAAAATTAGTGGAATAAGAGAAAGTAGTCCATAAAAAGATATTTATAACTGTTAATGCTCATTCTGGAAAAGAAGTAAGGTCTACATATAATGACCTACAATCCCCTCTCAGAAATCAATGAAAAGAAGAGCATGGGGAACCTCTAGTAATTAAAAGGAAGAAAATAATTTAAAATAATATGAATAAATGATATATATAAAATAGTCAAACAAAAGGAAAAAGTGCCAAAAACAAAAGGTTTATTTTAAATGATTAATGAAATTGCTTAACACCCACATAGATTTATCAGGGGGAAAAATGAGAATGAAAAAATTTGAGCAGTGAAATAATAATTGATACACACACAAAAACCACAGCAAAACATAATTTGTTGTTTGGCAGGCATTTTCTAAATATGAATGTAATAAAATCAACTAACAAAATTAGGTGCTAATGATAAAATTGGAATTTCAAGTAAAAATGAGAATTTTAGGAAATGTGTCCTCCAGAGGAACGTCCCAGTTTCCCAATAAAAGAGTTTTCTGATAAAATTGATGTTGATATTAATCCATGTGATTTACATTTGGTATTGTATAATTAAATATGTCATGTTTACATGATCTGCATCACTCTGTGAACCAATATTTTCTGGATGAACAATACATGATGTTATGAAATCCATGCATGGGTAAAAGACCCATTCAAATTCCCAAAATAGATCAATGTATCTAAATTTAAGAGAATATGAAAATTTCATTAATATGATTTCAGTTTCCAAATTGCAAGTGTTCATTAAGAAATCAGTACTTTTTGAATTTTGGAGAAATTTCACAGAAGAATATTGATGATTATTTGAAAATACTTTTTAAAGAATCCTTTCCTTTTGTAACCATATATCTGAGTCCATATTTTCTTCATGTTCTTCACACTAAAAAATATATTGCAACAGAATGAATGAAGAAGTAGATACAAGAATTCAGCTGTCCTCTATTAATTCAAATATGACAGGAGTTTTCAAAAATTTAAAACAATGTCTCCATTGTTTTTGCAAAATAACATAATTTATCATAAAATGTGTCATTACATTAATAAGTAAAGAATTACTTATTTTTAATAAGTTAAATGGGCATTTAAACATGCAATGGTTCTATTTTCTAATATAATTTTAATATTTTTAATAAATCACATGAAGTTAAGATCTTTAGGGCATTCAAAATTTTTCAGTATGTAAATGGTCCAGGGCCCCAAGAAAAATGGAGAACAGATGATTTTTCAGTGTTATATTTGAAGTTACATTCTTCAAATATAATATTGGAATCTTAGGTTCTATATTTTGGCATGCAGTGTTTTCTTATCATTATTCTATTTTGAGGGTTTTGTTTCCATAAAAATAAAAAATACTCTGGATTTATTAGCTGCCATGCACCAGTTTTTCTCTTTCACATCTCAACTTGTCAAATCTCCCCAGTTCTTCCATATATTGGATATAGTGTGAATTATCCTTGCCACATCAGGGACTGTCTGCTACCTCTATCAGAGTTGCTTTCTGCCCAAATATACACATTCAGATACTGAGATCATGTAGTGTTGATCAGGGTAAGCAAAGTTCTACCTTTGTGAAACCATCGCTGAGTGTTATCAGCTCTGGTGAAGCTAAAAATGTCCTATGCTATATTAAGGGGGACTTCTGCTTCCATAGATTTGACTTCTGTCTACTCAACAAACTTTCCATGCCAACATTTGTAACTGAAACGACTTCAGGCAAGAGTACCCAGAGACTTCTATTTGAAGCTTTATTTGCTAGGAATACCTCAGAACTTCTTTAACTTTCCCACATTATGCTTCTATCCAGATTGTCAGTCATTAATAGAAATATTCAGAATAATGAAAAATCGAATTTTTCTTAATAATTTCTTCCAAGGGATAGTTACTGACATTCTTGAGATTATCGGTCACATCCCATGTGTGAGAATCTATTCCAATCTCTTATGGTGAATAAGATCCATACTCTATCCACAATTTCACTCTCTCTCACTCATATTTAAATTTATATTCCTTAGAAAATAAATCATTAAATGTTACCCTTTCTTTAAAAAAAATTGAGTAGTTGCTGGCCAATTATTGGTTTTTAAATATTTTTAGTTAATTTAAACTGTAAATGATTTTTTTTCATGCCATAATTTTAGTTCAAAATCATAAGAGAATATAATTTTCTTAGGGGAAAAATTTATGGATTTAATATAGGTAAATAAATGCATTGAATCTCCTGGGAACTAGGAAACATTATTGAATATTTCTTTTTTCTAGTTGTTAATTTTGTTGCTAAAAACACCATCACAGATTTAATTAATCTTGAGAGTATAGTCAAGGAATCCTCAACAATCAGTAGTTGAAAGAAAGCTGGCCTCTCTGGAATCTGAAATCACAAGTTTTTCCTAAGTTTTAGGAGTCATGACTCATATGTGTCTTTCACAAAGAATAATGATATTTATAAAGAACCCAGAAGCAGAATGGTTCATATAATTTAAGCACTGAGAAATGACTCCTTGAATATTCTCAGTGAAGAAAGAGTCAGGAGCATGGGTTTTGTAAATCTTTGTAAATTCATGGAAAGATATATTCACATTAGGGAAGAAAAGCTTCCATCATTTTTCACATAATTTTTTTGTATTTTAATTGATGTGCTTCCCTGAAATTACTAATGGAAAATTCTTTGAAACAGCAATGATATGTCTCAGTTTCCACAGCATACACATACTTTCTTATTTAACTATTCCACAGTGTGTGTTCATAGGACAGCATGAATGTTTCTGATTCTGGTGTTTATTTTAGGTGATTCATTTTTTAAATTATCACTTGAAGGTCTATGTGTGATACACAGTCTGGACTCTAAAGTTTGAAAACATAATGACATAAAATTCACTTGAAAATCAACTAGTGCAGGCACCTTGAATGAGCTATTTCTTGAAGTAGATTCTAAAGGATAGCAAAGTATTTTACTGACAAAATAGAGTAATGATGGCATTTCATGAAAATCTACCAATATAAAATATTCCTTAAAATATAAAAGGAAATGTTGAGATATCCAGTGTAGATTTTAGTACAAACAATTTCTAATATTTATTTGTTGGATATTATGAATCAGTGTTGTTCTACAGGAATCATTTTTAATGCATTATTGTATATTGTTTGTTTTATGAGGAATTAGCAATCCCACTGGATATGTTGTTGCTGACATTTTAAAATTGTAAAGCAAATTCTTTCTAAATATGCCCAAGATAATAAGGAACAGGAGAAAAAATCTTGAACTCTCTTTTATGAAAAATGTTATTCATTTAACCATGTGAATGCACTCTCATGGACAGATTTATGGTAAATTGTGTGAAGGGAAACTTGAGGTTTTGTACCAACTGAGGAGAAAGTTGCAATCTCAAGAGATGGAGAATAGGAAGGAGACCTCTAAGGATCAAGAGCTAATGCATGATTTTGATGAAGCAAATGAAAAACTCAGATGTAAGACTGTTTCAATTCATTGACATACAGTATAGGTTAATATCATAACCTTAATCACTGGTCAATATTTTTATAGTAAAATTCTCTGCTTAAAGGATTTTTTCTTCTTTAAAATGAAGAAAATAGAAGTAACCACACATAATTAAATAATTTTTACAGAAAAATAACTTGCATAAAATATTTTACAAAAAAACTAAAAATTCACGTTATAACCAATTAAGCAGATCAATATTATTAATAACCAATAAATGGTGATCAGAATTGTAAAATATATTCATAAAGATACATGGATTATATGTAAATAAAATGTTAGTAAAATGCAAATTATAAATGCTTAAAGTTATAAACCTTCAGTTTTAGATTTTCCATAAAATGGAAATGTTATATTACTGAAATTTGACTCAAGAAAATTAGCTTTTGAAGTGAAAAAACAATGAACTTTAGACTAGTTTTATTCATGATTTGAAATGCTTCAAGACAAGCAAAGTTAAATCACTTGAAGTTAGCATAGATATTTTTGAATGAGCAGATATCAGTAATTTTTACTGGATTTCAGCATGTAGGACAGATATCTAAGCAGACCATTAGCCTTCTTAAATATTGTAATGACTGCCTCACTGTCAAAGGATGTGTTTTGGAGAGGTAGTGTAAGGGGGGATGTTTTTCTTAGATACTGTGTTCAGGTGAGGAGGTGAAGTAGAGAGACAGCGAGGGCACTCGAGCTATATACTACCTAAGAAAATGGAATTGAATAGGTTCTGATTCAAATCACACTGTTTTTATAGATGATGTTGCAAAGGAAGAAAGAAAAGACAAACACATATATCATAAAATTGAAATGAAAAAATGGCCTCACTTCAATTAACACCATTCAGGGAAAAACCTCAGAGTAATTCATTAACTTTATTATACAAAAAAAACACAAAACTAGGTCATGCCACTAAGAAAGGCAGACAATGGAAGTCATCCTAAGCCCCTGGCAGAAGAAGAGAATGAGTAAGATTTATAGAGTGTTAAAACACAGCAGCTGATATGGACAATATATTACAGAGCATGTCTGGTAATACCTTTTGATTTTGAAGAAAATAAGAAAATAATCACTGGATGTGTTCAGGTGGAGTTTCATAGATATTATACAGAAATAGTGT
>JAQZBX010064006.1:0-16578 GCA_029593785.1 Cabassous unicinctus
GACACCATAAGTTAAAGGAAGTGGTGAGCCACATAGTAAGAGAATTTATTTGCAAAAAATAAATTGAACAAAAGGGCTCCTTCCCAGAATACAAAACCAACTTCTGCAAATCATTAAGAAATGATATACAACAGAGCAAATAATATTGGAAAGAAATTTGAACAGGCAGTTCAAATAAAAGCAGAGAACCAAGATTAATACAAAATAAAAAATAAAACCTCAAAGAAATATTCCTACACACAAAACACACAAAATACATGTATCCATATATATATATATATCCCATAATAGTGCAACTGAAGTGATTGATAAAGCCTAGTTTTGATGAGAATGAATTATTGGGTACTCTTATTGGTGGGGTTATATTTATGCCACATTTGGAGAGTAGTTTCCATTATCTACTTACGTTGTATATATTCACTAAGTCCCACAAACTAAAGAAACATTATTTGGCCCTCCCCATCCCCCACACACCCCCAAAATTTACAAATGTGATACAGGAACAAGCTCAACACAGTAAAAATTGAATTTAGGGGAAAAAAAATCATGAGAGATACCGTACTCCCTGTCCACAGCAGCTATGGAATATCACTGGGTCCATAAAATGGGGAACTCTTAGACTGGTTAATGTGAGACATTTTTTGTTTGGGCCCCATTTCACCTTTCTTGAAAGAACTGCCCTATTCATCAGTCTTCTTAGCCACATCTGTAGTGGGTATTAGGAAGCATGCTTTCCTTGTAGAATGAACTGTATTCCATGACAGCATCTGATTGTGGAAGTTTGTGGACTCAAGAGTTATTTCACAGTTCAAGCAATCAAAATTGATTTACATTTGGAATTTTGACTTCCTTGTCAATAACTGCTTTGCTACATCCTTATAAGTTTCTGGTTTATTTGATTCCAGTGTGTTATGTATACAAGAAACCACATCAAAGTTGTACCCTAGACATAGAGCTCAAAACAGCCTTTTTGGATTATTCACTTAAACACTTTACCCGTAACCTTAATGTGGGATGCCCCAAGGCAATTAGAATTTTAGTGTAAGTAAACATAATTTACTGATTTCTGAGTCAATTTATTAAAATTATAAATTTAATTGGCTTAATTTTATAATTTAAAAAATTAATTCTATACCTTAGAATCTTGGATTTTGGATTTTAAGCACAACTGGATTTCAAATATGAATGAAGTAAATTTTTGAACTTTATACACCTCTGACTGCAAAATAGGCTATTATTTTCTATAATATTCTTTTTAAAATTTTTTTAAAAGATACTTTGATTACATAAATGCCACACAAAAAATATAGGGATTCCCACATGCCCCACTCCCCACACTCCCTACATACTCCCAAACAAACATCCTTCATTAGTGTAGCACAATTCATTGCAATTGATAAACAATTCTGGTGCTTTGCCATTAAGCATGGTCAATAGTTCACATTGTAGTCTACACTCTCCCCACACAGTTGTGCATGTTATGTGATATAAAATGGCCTATATTTGTCATTGCAACATCACTCAGGACAATTCCCAAGTCCCCAAAAGCCCACGTATTATGACTGCTTTTCCCTCTCCCTGCTCCCAGCCTCCAGTGTCGACTGGCTCCACATCAATGCTGTAGTTTCTGCCATTGCTAGAATCACAATATGTCTATAGTAGAATACCAGTAAGTCCACTCTAGTCCATAGCTCTTCCCACAAACCTGCGGATTCTGGGATGGTGACATCCACCCCACCTCCAATTGAAAGGGGGCTTATATCCCATGAGGAAGATGGATGGGACTATTCTGCCTGCAGCTGCAGACTCTCTCTTTCCCTGGGGCAGCCAGTGTCCATCATCATCTCCCTGCCAGTTGTCCTGGATGAGTCCAATGAGCTGTAGAATAGGTATTGCAACTCTGCCAATATTCCAGGCCCAGCTGGCACATGGACAGCCCAAAGACTCAAGTCTCTGGATGTATACCTACAAACTCCAGCACCAAATATAGGTTTAAACAGAAAGGACAGATGAGCCATGTGTGGGGAAGACATAATTGAGTCCAACTCTGTCACTCTCAGGAACACAAACTCCAAAGTAGGGCCCACTGGCAAGGCACCAAACTCCAGAACTATCCACCCTGACTATAGGACATGGCTGTCTCCAGAGCCCTCAGGAGCCCCACTATTTGGAGTAGTATCCACTTTGGAAGTCTATGAGATCCTGCTGTGATGTGCATAAGCGTTACCTCTGGGATGACCTCCCTACTCACTTTGAAGTCTCTTAGCCATATAAACTCATTTGTCTTTACTTTTCTCCCTTTTATTTGAGGTCTTTTTCCAGTTGCATTGCTAGTTGGTGCTTGGTAGTAATCCCTCAGTCCCAGCGAGGCTCATCCACAGGAGTCATGTCCCATGCTGGGGGGATGGTAATGCATTCATATGCTGAGTTTGGCTTGGAGAGAGTCCACATTTAAGCAACAGGCTCTCAGGAGGCAACCCTCAGGCATCCCATAACAATAGGCTAAGTTTCAATTTCAAGAGGGAAGCCTCATAAGCTTAGTCTTCAATGTCAAGGGACTGTCAGTGGATCATCCTCCTTTGCCAGTCAATGCCCCTGCACTTGGGGGACTGTTGCTGCTCCCTTAGAGAAATTGGCAGTGCCCTCCAGGATGGGAATTCAATATTCTCTTGGTTATTTTGTGACTCTCCACCCACTGTGACAATGCCCCATGAACATTTGAGCATTTTTGTATACCTTATATGTATGCTAGGTGAGCTTTCTCCCATGCATCCCCCATCAATGACACCAAGCTTCTTCAAAAAGGAAGCCATTACAATGGCCAAATACATATAATAGGAAAATGAAACAAGAATGATAAGTTTAAACATAAGAAATAAAGTACATAAAATTTTTTAAATTAAAAAAATAAAATTAAAAACTTGGGATATTAAAAAAATGAAAAATATTTTTAAAATATTTAAATATTTTTTGTCATTTTGCCTTTCATCATTGCAATATCTGGTGTTCTGTTTGTACTGTGGCACCTTTCCCCATTCATTCCCCAGTGTCTCACTATTTTTCATTTTGTTTTCGAAGAAGTTTAAGTCACAGAAAAGTCACACACAGAATACAGGAGACTCTCATATACCCAACATCCTCCTCTTTTGCTCCCCCCCATATTAATACCTTTTTATATGTGGATGTTACCTTTGTTATAACTGACATACAAACAGGGAAACATAGCTACTAAACATGGCAATGGTTTATATTATGGTTTACATTTTAGGCCGTACATTTTTATAAATTTTGATGATATTTACCAGGCCCTGTGTCCATCACTGTAAGATCATGTAGAACACTTCCACTGTCCACTAAATACCCACTGTTTGATCTATTCTATTCCTTCCTCCCTCTCCCCTCCGGGCCCACAGCGACCCCCAGGCCTCACTCTTGGGTGACAAGATTCATATTTACATGCAACAACACTGAGGTCTTGACACATTGGTTTGTCCTCCAGTATTAGGAACTGCCCATGCTCTCAAGAGACTCCCACCACTCTATTTCTGAACAAATTGGTCCTCCTGAGGATGGGAGTCCAACTCCTTCCCATTTATTATGTGGGTCTCCATCCACTGATACAACACATTATGACAGAATGCTCACTCACACACTCCCTAGAAGCCTGCCCAGGTGTGCCCTGTCCCGAACACACACCCCCATCCAAAACCATAAACCTGTAACCCTTCCTTGTCATATTGCCATAAGAGCATTCCCACCTTTGTGCTTTCAACCACATACCTGCAAATCCCCAGTGTTCACCTGGTCCCTCTCCCAACCCTCCCTCCAGTACCCTGGACCTTCCAACCCACCCTGCCCAATCTACCCACTTGTCAAACCTGCAACACCCAACCCAATAATATCACTACCCTCCTGTCATATCCCTTCAAAACATAACTACACACTTTCACCTTACCATAGATTACATTCATATGAGAGTTGGCTCACAACATTCTTCTCCCTTTCTATTTCTTGTAAACCTATCTTCCAGACAATAGCTCTCTGAGTCTGCTCAATTTGCTTAATTCCTATCAGTGAGGTCATGTACTGTTCAGCCTTCAATGCCTGGCTTGCTTCACACAACATAAGGTCCTCAAGATTGATCCACGTTATCCCGTGTGTTAGCATTGTATTCCTTCTTAGAGCTGAGTAATATATTGTTGTATTATTTTCTGTAATACTCTTTTTTGCATTTTCTTCCTTTATAGATTCAAGCTCAGGAACATGCAGACCACTTCTAGGTTATCACATTCAAGGAATTTACAAAATGTTTCACTTTATAGACATTCAAATTATTATGCATGTTTCCTCACTAGCTACCACCTTGGCACTAAAGCAATGAAATCTATTTTCATTTATAATTAGGGTAAGTCCACTTTACATATCAATCAGTGCAATTAATGCCAGGTACTATAAAAATGCTTACCATAAAAATTTTAACATACCTCACCATGGTAATTGTAAGGAAAGATAAACTTAAGAAAAGGAATAGAAAATGAGAGATTATATTGATTTAAAGGGTCCATGTATGATTTTTCATTTATGGCAAACTTTCAGTGTTACTTCCTTAATTCCCAAAATATGGCAATAGACTAAGCATATTTTAAATGTCATTTACCACCACTGTACCCTTCATTATATTTTTATTTAAAATTATTGTCTTGTTTTACGTATACAAAAATCAGCATTTATCAGTGTCATCATTATCTTTAAAAATATAATTATTATTGTCAACTCTTTATTTAATTTACCAACACTTATGACCAAACTTCTTGACACTTAAGAGTTCTTGTATTACCTTCACTTAATTTTAAATAAATAATTTAATTAACTTTTTAAATTAATTTACTTTCTGCTAAAATATATGCTTCCACAGTTAATTTAGTCAGGGTTCTGGTATGATAAATTTACTTTCTATGCCAGAATATGTGTATACTTGTCTTCTTTCTTGAAAGTTTGTTCAGAATAAAATTTTGTTTTTAGACAGCCCACTCACATTTGCCCAAGCATGGCATTGGTCTAGCAGTACAAAAGTATCCTTTATTCATCTATTGCCTCTGTGCCTCCATTCTGATTAGATGTCATCTCATTCTATTTATTACTTTTATCTGATCAGCATTTTTGTCATAGATTTTAAGTGTTTCATTTATCTCTAATGTTTTATCTCTAAATAATGATATAGCTATAAAGATATAAACTTACATATATAAATTTAATTCTTGAAAATTTTCACCGATTATTTGTTTCTCTGTCATTCTGCTCAGTTTTCTGCATATGACCAAAATGTTCTATGTGTACATGTATACATATACATATGCATGTAAAATGAATTTTTTTCAGAAATATATTACTGATAAACATAATTATAGGAATGTGTTCATTAGTTTTGAAAACAGTATTTCAAGTTTGACTAGCTTTGCAGAAAACATGAGGAATTTTAAAGAATTTGCCAAAGAACGTTTCTGTAATGAATTGCTCATATAGACATAGCTGTCTTTTGGGACATAAATCTATATACTTTCTTTAAGAAAAAATCAGAATTGAAAGTAAATTTACACTTTCACGTCAAAAAATTTGAGAAAAGCTAAACCTAAGGAAATTATGAAGAATAAGGAATAAAGAAAATGTGTCCACAAACTAAGTAGAAATATTAAGAAGTTAGCAATTTCTTTGGAGATTTAATAAAAAATAAAAGGTAACATGTCACAAAGTTAATGAATTAAAAGAAAAGAAGAAAAAAATTCCATGTGGGAAACATGAAGAATGAAAGGGAAAAACAATAAAATATTATAGCAATTAATTTGTTCTAAATCTGCAATTTTTTATTTTTTGGATTTATGTTTTATTGTTTATCAATAAAACTGATTCATTAAAACAATAGTTGGCAGTGTACATGTATTATTTAGAACTATAGAGATGTAAATACCAGAAGAAATAATTAGAATCTAAAGTAGTTGCCTCAGGAAAGAGGGAATGGGGTAATGGGAAAGGGGAAAGCAGGGACTTACTATAATTCTGAATTATTATGTTAATGCTTTTATTTATTTTTAAAAGAGCTTTAGTGTACATAAATATCACATCAAAAGTTTAGGGGAGTACCATATTCCCTATCCCCTCCCCCTCACACATTTTCCCTGATTAACATCATCTTTCATAAGTGTGGTACATTTGTTACAACTGATGAACATATATTGAAGCATTGCTACTAACCATGGTCTATAGTTTATGTTATAGTTTATACTTTGCACTGAAAAACTATGTTTTGACAAAATCTAAAATGGTCTGTAGCCATCACTGCAATGTCGTGAAGAACAATTCCAATGTCTCAAAAATGCCTCATTGGGGAAGATAGGATATCATATATTCCAAGGTAAGGCACACTGATGGGGTGCTGATTTCCTGGGATTGTCAGCACTGCTTATAGTGTCTAGATGTCTCTAGAGACACCAGGAACACCACTACTTGAGTGTCTGTATACTGTGGCAGACAGTAGGATCCTCCTGAGTGGTGCATAATTGTAATCTCTGGGAATGGCTTCCTGACTCATTTTGAAATCTCTTAGCCATTAATATTCATTTGCATTTAATATTCCCACTTTTTGGTCTCTGCCTTTCTCCAAATGCATCATTAGTTGGTGTGGGATATTAATCCCTCAGTACCAGGGAGGCTCATCCCCAGGAGTCATGTCTCATATTGGGGGAAAGGCAGTGAATTTATATGCTGTTTGGCTTAGAGAGAGACCATATTTGAGCAACAAAGAGACCCTAAGTAGGTAACTCTTAGGCAATATATATTACCAAGGCAAGTTTCAATTTCATATGAATAGAGTTCATATGTACAAGCATCAATATCAAGTGCTTGGTATATTGACCTGTCCTCTGCCCAACGGTGACAGCAAATCCTTTCCTAAAAAAGTTGCAACCATTCTGCAACCCAACACCTCCCCCAAAACAAAGCCAACAAAAAATAACAATAATAATATGGAAATAATTAAACAAAATTTAAAAAAAATTTTCATTGTCACTTTCATCACCATAAGATCTGTTATCTTTTGTGCATATTGACAATCTCATCTGTATTTTCCCCCAGTGTCTTATATTTATTTCACTTCATTGTCCTAGAAGCTTTAGGTTGCTGAAAAGTCACATAGAATATAAAGGATTTGTAAACAAAATATTATGCACCATTGTTAAAGGAAATCAAAGAAGACCTAAATAAATGGAAGAATATTCCATGTTCATGGATTAGAAGATAAAATATCATTTACGTGTCTGTCCTACCCAAATTGATTTACAGAATTAATGCAATCTTAATAAAAATTATAACAGACCTTTAACCAAATTAGCCAAACTAAATATGAAATTTATTTGGAAGGGCAATTGGCCTTGAATAGTCAAAAACATATTGAAAAAGAAAAATAAAACTGGAGGAATCATGCACCTGACTTTAAAGCATACTATAAAGCTATAGGGGTCAAAACTGCATCAGATTCGCACAAAGAAAGACATACTGACCAATGGAACTGAAATGAGAGCTCTTATATAGATCCTTGCATATATGATCAACTGATATTTGACAAAGCCATTAGGCCCAGTCAACCAACAGAATGGTCTCTTCAACAAATAGTGCTTGGAGAACTGCATATCCATATCTAGAAGAATAAGAAAAGATCACCATTTCACTCTTCATACAAGAATTCACTCAGGATGGATCAAAAACCTATATATAAGAGCTAAGACCATAAAGCTACTAGAAGATAATGTGTAGAAGCATCTACAAGTTCTTGTAGGAGGAAATAGTTCCATAAACTTTAAACTCAAATAACAAGCCACAAAAGCAAAAAATAGATAAATGGGGCCTCCTCAAATATAAAAAAGAACTTTTACACCTAAAGGTAGTTTAAAAGAAATTGAAATGGTAGCCTATTCAAGATGAGAAAATATTTAGTAATCATTTATCTGAAAAGGATCTAATATCCAATGTATATAAAGAAATACTACATCTCCAAAATAAAAAGACAAACAACCATTAAATTATGGCCAAGAGAATTGAATAGACACTTCTCCAAAGAAGAAATACAAATGGCTAAAAAACACATGAAAGATGCACAACTTCACTACATATTAAGGAAATGCAAACCAAAACAAAGGATATATCATCTTACATCTATTAGATGGGTGGCTATTAAAAAATCAGAGAACTTCAAGTGTTGGAGAAGGCATGGAGGAAAGAGAACACTCATCCACTGCTGATGGGAATGTATAATGGTGCAACAATTGTGGAGGACAGTTGAGGTGTTCCTCAGGAAGCTAAGTATAGAACTGCCATATGATCTAGCTAACTCATAGCTGAGTATATTTCCAGAAGAATTGAAAGCAGGGACATGAACAGATAAATGCACACCAATGTTCATAGATGCATGATTCATTATTGTGAGAAGCTGAAAGAAACCCATGTGTCTGTACATCTATTGATGGACATTAACAGATAAATGGATAAGGAAATTGTGGTACAATACAATAGAATATTACTCAGCTATAAGAAAGAATGCAGTATTACCACAAAGGATGACATGGATGAATTTTGAATACATTGTGTTGAGTGAAGTAAGCCAGTCGCTGAATGACAAATATTACATGACCTCAATGATATGACTTAAGCAAATTGAGCAGACTCAAAGAGCTAGAGTCTAGAAGATAGGTTTTCATATGATAGAAAGGGATAGGATGGTGAGCCGATGCTCAATATGGGCAAAATATACGATAAGTCATAGGGGATGATTTGGCAGAGGATGGGGGTGATTGTGGTGCAGTGATGAGTATAGTGTCAACAAGGCTGAAAATGAGGAGGAATAAGCTGGAGGGATGAGTTGGAACTGGGGAGAGAGCTGGAGGAAGGAACAGGTGAACTATGGTGATATATATGTCTCTGGTTAAAACAATAATGGTGGGAATGTTCTTTATGCAAATAAGGCAGGGGAAGATTAGGGTGTCAGAGGCAGGAGGTTATATGGGATAGTATGCATGCTTGTATGGAATATAAAAATGTTTACCTTGTCATAGTGTGTTATCTCAGTGGGTGGAGATGCACACAATAAAAAAGAAAATACTAAACTCCCATCCTGGGGAGTCCTACTATGTTCTCAATTACAGGAGCAAGAATATCTTGAGAACATAGGCAATGCCTAATAAAGAAAAACAGACCAATATGCCAAGCCTACATTATTCATGTAACTATGAACCTTATTTTTCAAAAATTGTAACTTAGTGTTTACCAGAGGTACTTAGGAAAGGAGCATGGAAGAATAGAATAGATGTAACAAAGGGCATTTTTAGGGCATTGGAATTGTTCTACATGATCTTACAATGACTTATACAGGCCATTTTAAATTTTGTCAAAACCTATAAATGTGTATGATGCAAAATGTAAACCATAATGTAAACCATTGACCATGCTTAGTAGCAATGTTTCAATATTTGTTCATCGATTGAAATGAATGTATCATATTCCTGTAAGATGTTATTAATAGAGAAAAGTGTGAGAGGCTGAGTGGGTCGGGTATATGGGAATCCCCTTATTTTCTATATGACCTTTCTGTAAGCTAAAGCCTCTTTGAATATAAAGTGAAAAAAATAAGACCCAGGGGGAACATACAGTAATTATCACTGTAAATAAAAGATAACAGATCTTAAAGTGATGAAAGGCACTGGTTTTATTTTAGTATTTTATTTATTATTATTATTTGATTTTTAAATTACTTTTATTTATTTTTTGTCTTTGTTTTGGGGAAGCTTTTTGATGGCACAATGGTTGATACTGTGTTATGGGAGGTTCACTGGTGTGCAGTGTCTGTGATGAGGGTCTGTGAGGAGAGGGGTGCACCTGGGGTATGCCTCTATGGAATATGAATATGTTCAAGTGGTCATGGGTGTTGTCTTGGTGGGTAGAGACCCACACAATAACCAAAAGAATACCGAATTACAATCCCAGGTAGTCCTGCTACATTCTCTAATAGAGTAGCAAGAATCACAACAGTATATGGGCAGTGCCTAGTGAAGGATCACAGACCAAAATGCCAGGCCCTTGATATTGATGGACATACTTATGAAACTTGTTTTTGTGAAATTGAAACCTAGACTATTATATATTGCCAAACAGTTACCTCCTGAAAGTCTCCTTGTTGTTCAATTATGGCCATTCTTTAAGGTAAACTCAGCATATACACACATTACCATTCCCCTAGCAAGGGACATGATTCTCAGAGATAAGCCTCGCTAGCACCAAGGAATTATTACCAAGCACCAACTAATAATGCATTTGGAGAAAGACCTAGATGAAAAGGGGCAAATATTAAATATAAATGACTTTTTATGTCTAAGAAATTTAAAAGTGAGTCAGGATGTCATCCCAGAGGTTACACTTACGTACATTTCAGGAGGATGTTACTGACTTACTGCCACAGTAAACAGTGTCTCAAGCAGAGGAGTTCCTGAGAGCTCTAGAGTCATCTAGACACTATAGGCAGGACAATCTCAGGAATTCAGAACCTTATCAGTTGGACTTACCTTGGAATATATGTTCTCCAATGAAAGATTTAGACTCATTTATAATTTCCCAACACAAGGCTCTTCTTCCCTTTTTGTTTAAACCTATAAATAGCTCTATACTCATTAAATATGTGTTCCAGAGACTTAAATCTGGTCTGTTCATATGCGAGTTTTAGCACAAATCTCAGCAGAGTTGCAACAACTAATCTCCAGTTCATTGGAATGCCCAGGACAAATAACAAAAGGATGTTGATAGACAATGCCTAACCCAAAAGACAGAGAGTATATGCAACAGCAAGTAAGACAGTTCCATCCATCTGCCCCACCAGATCTAAACCTCTTCTCAATCAGAAAGAGTGGGCATCACCATCTCAAAATCCTCCAGACTGAGGAATTAACAAACTAACAGAAATGAAACTATGGACTGATATATACTTATTAGTCTAGTAATGGGAGAACTGGTAATATTGATATAAAAACAGTGGTCACAAGAGGTTCTGAGGGGAGGGAGAGGGAAGAATAGGTATAATATGGGGATTTGAAGGACATTTGAATTCTTGTGCATCACATTGCAATGATGGATATAATCCATTATACATTTTGTCAAAATCTATAAAATAGTGTGGTGCAAAGTGTAAACCATAATGTAAACTATAGACCATGGTTAGTAGCAATGCTTCAACATGTTTTCATCAATTAAACCAAATATACCATACTAATGAAAGATGTTGTTAATGGGGAAGAGTATGGGAGGGAGAGGGAATGGGAGATAATAAGAATCCCCCTATATATATATTTTTGTTGTTGTTTAATATATTTTTAATTTTTAAAAAAAATTAGATTACATAAATGTTAAACAAAAAATATAAAGTATTCTCATATGTCCCGCTCCTTAACCTTCCCACATTTTCCCTCATCAGAAACATCATTCATTAGTATGGTACATCTGCCACAATTTATGAACACATGTTGAAGTATTGTTACTAAGTGATGATTGTAGTTTACATTGTAGTTTACACTCTCTCCCGCACATTTTTGCAAGTTATTACAAGATATATAATGGCCTGTATCTGTCACTGCAATGCTACAGTGGTACTGCTGAAGACTTGTGATCCTAACAATGGAAGAACTTTTATCGTGAATGTGGAGGCAGTGGCCACTGGAGGTTCTTAGGGGAAAGAGCGGGAAAACTAGGTGTAATTTGGGGGCATTTTTGGGACTTGGGAATTATTCCTTATATTTTTGATGTAACATTTATGTAATCTCAAGCTTCTTTAAAAATAAAATAAAATGAAATAAAATAAGTAAATAACAGTGGATTCCCATATACCCCATTCCCTTCCCCACCCCCAACATCCTCCCTTACCAGTAATATCCTACATGAGTATGGTACATTTATTACAATTGATGAACAAATATTGAAGCACTGCTACTTTCCATGGTCAATGATTTACATTACAGTTTACCATTTGCACCATATACTGTTATAGGTTTTGACAAAATGTATAATGGCCTGTATCCATCATTGCAAGATCATGCAGAACAATTCCAATACCCCAAAAATGCCTCATGTTACATACACCCATTCCTTGCTCCTCCTCACCTTGGAACCTATGGCATACAAAAAGTTTCAATATTTGAAGAATAAGGTTCATAGTTATGCATTAATAATGAGAGCTTGATATATATGTCTGTTTTCTTTTATTAGGTGCTGCGTATATACTTGAGATGTTCTTGCCTCTCTATTTGAGAATATAGCTGGATTCCCCAGGATGGGAGTTTAATATTTTCTTGTTTACTGTGTGGGTCTCCACTCACTAAGATAACACCCTATGCCAAAATGAACACATTCATATTCTATCCAAACATGCTCCATGTGCACCCTTTTCCACATATACTCCCACCACCAATGCCCTGCACCAGTGACACTCCCTTGCCAAATCTGCCAAAAAAATGTCTCCATTATAGTTTTAACCACAGAAGTACATATCTACAGAGTTCACTTGTTTCTTCTTCCAGTCCTCCCCTCAGTTCTATAGATAGTCCATTCCAACCTCCCCACTACTTAGCCTCGAATTCCAGCACCATTGCCCGCACTCATGTCCCTACACTATCATTACCCTCCTCCATTGCCAAACCACCTCCTTCCATGTAATCATGGATATTGCCCATATTCAGCATTGGCTCATCCAGTCTAATCCCTTTCTGTCACCTGAAGACCTATTTTCCAGACTCTAGACCTGTGAGTCTGCTCAATAGGCTTAGGTCATATCAGTGAGGTCATGTAATATTTGTGCTTCAGTGACTGGTTTACTTCACTCAACACATGGTCTTCAAGGTTCATCCATGTTGTCCCCTGTGTTAATACTGCATTCTTTCTTATGGCTGAGTAATATTCCATCATATGCATATACCAAAATTTGCTAATCATTTCATCTGTTAATGACTACTTGGGCTGCCTCCAATTTCTTTTTCAGTATGTTTTTGACTATATGGGGCCTCTTGTCCTACCAAATACATTTCATAACTGGCTTTTCCAGTTCAGTAAAATATGCTGTGTTAATTTTTATTGTGTTTGCATTAAATCTGAAAATCAATTTGGATATGACAGACATCTTCATGATGTTTAGTCTTCCAATCCTTGAACATGAAATAGTTTTCCATTTATTTAGGTCATCTTTGATTTCCTTAAACAATGTTGTGAAGTTTTCTTTGTACAAGTTCTTTACATCTTTAGTCAACTTTATTCCTAGATATTGTTTCTATTATTTGCTATATTGTAAATTGAATTTTTTTCATTATTTCCTCCTCAGATTCTCATTATCAGTGTACAGAAATGGTACTGCTTTTTTTGCATGTTGATCTTATATCTTGTAGAAGATTTGTGACAGGTTTTGTTGTAGATTTTTATGTTGAATCATCCTTGCAAACCAGGGAGGAAATCCACGTGATCCTGATGTATAATTCATTTGATGTGTTGTTGAATATGATTAGCAAGTGTTTGTTTGAGGATTATACTCTCCAGTTTCATCAGAGAGATTGTTCTGTTGTTTTAGTTTCTTGTGGCAACTTTTATGTGGCTTTGGTGTTAGGGTGATATGGGCATCAAAAAATGAGTTATTCCTGAATACTTTGACAGGTATTCATGAAT
Organism: Cabassous unicinctus; assembly: GCA_029593785.1. Taxonomy (NCBI): domain Eukaryota; kingdom Metazoa; phylum Chordata; class Mammalia; order Cingulata; family Chlamyphoridae; genus Cabassous; species Cabassous unicinctus. The sequence goes on from JAQZBX010064006.1 coordinate 13,738, forward strand.
AAATTCCATAGAAAAGCCAGTGTCTCAAGATACAAACTTTAAAATTAGGCAAAATAATAAAACACAAACACACATAATTCAGAAATAAAATGACTTGGTTTATAACCTCTTTCTTCTATTGAAATGTGTAATCTTGGAAAGAATTTTTTAACTCATCAGCATCTTATATATTTGAAATGGGAAAAATATAATATATTTAATGATAACTGTATGAAAAAACTAGTATATTTATTATATATTTAAATACATATACATCTTTAAGATATTATTTTTAATATTGCTGGAACATGGCCTAATCTTTAATCTAAATAAAAAAGATTTAATTAGATCAAGAACAGAGAGAGTAGAATCAGGTCTGATGGTGGTAGATGCTTAATCATGAAAGGGACAGAAATGTAAACAGGCAAATCATGCCCAGTGTCAGAGATTCATGTAGAAGATTATTAAGGGGACAGAAGGTGGGTGGAGTAGGTCGGGGCTTTTTTATAGTTGAACCCTGAGTCCCATGTTCATTTGTGGCTTCATGAGTTGGAAAACTCAGCTGAACTCATTCTTTCCAAAATGTTTTTGAATGTTATTAAATTTCATAGAAATGAATTTCTGGATGATTTCATTATGTTCTAGATGAAGTTACTGGCTAGTAAAAACAGTAACAATATACTGAGAGTTTCAAATGTATGGCAAAAATAGCCTAAGGGCCATGAGTGGATAACAGAAAGTATATTATTGTATTATTATTATTATACTAATTGAGAAGGGGTATAAAATCAAATGAAAATAGATGTATATGATTTAAACACGTTTACAATGTTTCCTAAACAAAAACTAATATCAGAAATCGAATTACAGTTTACAAGTAATGGGGAAGATAAAATATACTTAATTAATCCAAATGAAAGCCAACAATTAGTAAAAAATAAACAAGGCACAAAAGTAGGTAAAGGCTAGAAGGGGCAAGATGGCATGGGTTTAGGTAGCCACTCACCATTTCTCTCATAGAGGACAGCTGATTGGGAACAGGATCCTGCCCAAGTGGTCTGTTCTGGGAGCTCATGGAGTGAGAACCTTAGGGACATCGATCTGGAGGGAGCTGGACAGCGAGGTGGATTGCTCAAGATAAAATTCTGACTTTTTCCCCAGCCAGCTAAGCCCCACCCTCAGGGCAAAGAGCTAGGATGATCCCTGACTCCTGCTGGCAATCTGGTGAAAGGGAGCATTCTCCAAGAGTGGGAGGGTTCTGGCAGAGGGTGGAGAAGGTTTCCTTTCTGTGGGTTTGGCTGTCTGGACCCCCTTATGGGTTTGGGGAACAAACCAGCCGGCTTGAATCAGCACCAGGCTGAGGGGAGAGGCAAATCTGCTGAGGAAGTCTGATTTACCTAGCTGCCCAGAGATACGTCCCAACTTCCACCGCCAACCGGGTGAGAGGGAGCATTCTTCGAGAGTGGGAGGGTTCTGGCAGAGGGTGGAGATGAGTTTCCTTTCTGTGGGTTTGGCTGTCTGGACCCCCTTGCCGGTTTGGGGAGCAAACCAGCTGGCTTGAAGTGGCACCAAGCTGAGGAGAGAGGCGAATCTGCTAAGGAAGCCTGATTTACTTAACCACCCTGTGATACCAGGCTTGGCTTGGGAGAGGGCAGAGTCAGCCAATTTTATCATTCTGCACTGATTCTCTGATGAGAATCAGAGAATCAGAGTCTCAGCTCCCCTGGGGAAGCCAGGCAGTGGGAAGTGTTTGATAAGTTTCCACAAGCCTATTTAGGGTCCCCTTTAGGGTCCCAAGCCTATTTAGGAGGGGGTGGTCTAGAAGAGGCCTTCTTTTGGGTCCCTTATTTTCTCCAAAAAAAAAAAAAAAAGAAGTTTACTAAAAAGAAATTAACTTAGTTTAATCGCTAAAATCTGCCTCAAAACCTGAAGATAGAAGCCTGCAGGGTAATTGATTGATGAACACAAGCAGGCTGAGCAACTCCACAAGGGCCCAAGAAGGAATGCTTCTTCCTTAGCTTTGTTTGACTGCTTTCTTGTGTGTTTGTTTGTTTTTTCTTAGTTTGTTTCTTCCTTTTCTTTCATCTTTCCTCTCCCCTCACACCCTTTTTTAATTAGGTGCTCCTAGCTTGTTTCTTCTTTGCTGTGCTTCTCCTTCCTTGATTTCCCATTCTCTGTGTATATTGATTTTATCTACCAATGCTATCTCTTTTCCTTTCTCCATTTTTCTACCTTCTGCTTTCAGTTGAGGTTCTTACATTCCACCTTTTTTCATTAGTCTGCAACTTCATGGGTGTCAATTGCTATCTTGTCTATTCTGTTTCCTTTATTATTATTATTATTATCTTTTTTTCCTTTCAGTCCTCTCATTACTCTTTCTCCTCCTCATCATTTTGGCCTTTTAAATCATTCCGTATGTTTTCTTCTATTTGGTTTCCCATTCCATTGTAGGTATTCTACTTATTTTCCCTATTACTCTACACTGCCTACATGAGTTAAATATTCATTTTACTAAGTCTTATAAGGCCCCTCTTCTAACTATTATCAATATTACTATTATCTTTTTTCCTTTCTTACCTCTTTTGATTACTTGGACCCTAATCTTTTTCCTTCAAGTGAACATAGAACAAAGCAAGGAAATAGAACAAGAAGAACAAAGTGTCAAAGAGAAAACTTAACACACACACAGAACCACCAGCTAAATAAATCTCTAGAGTGGAGAGGGAAGTTAATCAACTGAATAAACCCATCAAGTTAAAATGATGACCAGAGGGCAACAAAAAAATTACAAACCATACTGAGAAACAGGAAGACATGGACCAGTCCAATGAACAAACTAAAAACCAGGAAGAGATGCAGAAC
>JAQZBX010064007.1:0-16577 GCA_029593785.1 Cabassous unicinctus
CTGAGGTGGCACCATTCCTCGAGGTGACCAGCCTGCTACCTGGTGGCAGGTTGACTACATTGGATCACTTCCACCATGGAAGGGGCAGTGATTTGTTTTAACTGGAATAGACACATACTCCAGATATGGGTTTGCATTTCCTGCACGCAATGCTTCTTCCAAAACTACCATCTGTGGACTTACCGAATGTCTTATCTACCGCCATGTCATTCCACACAGCATTGTTTCTGATCAAGGAACCCATTTCACAGCAAATGATGTGTGGGAATGGGCACATGCCAATGGAATTCACTGGCCTTACCATGTTCCCCATCACCCTGAAGCAGCTGGATTGATAGAACAGTGGAATGGCCTTTTGAAGACTCAATTACGGCACCAACTAGGTGGCAATACCTTGCAGGGCTGGGGCAATGTTCTCCAGGAGGCTGTGTATGCTCTAAATCAGCGTCCACTCTATGTTGCTGTTTCTCCCATAGCCAGGACTCATGGGTCCAGGAAGCAAGGAGTGGAAATGGGAGTGGCACCACTCACTATTATCCCTAGTGACCCACTAGGAAAAGTTTTGCTTCCTGTCCCTGCAACCTTAAGCTCTGCTGGTCTACAGATTTTAGTCCCAAAAGGAGGAGTGCTGCCACCAGGGAACAGAACAATGATTCCACTGAACTAGACGTTCAGACTGCCACCTGGCCACTTTGGGCTCCACTTACCTGGGAATCAACAGGCAAAGAAGGAAATTACTATACTAGCTGGGGTGATTGAGCCTGACTATCAAGGGGAAATAGGACTGCATCTACATAATGGGGGTAAAGAAGAGTTTGCCTGGAATACAGGAGATCCTCTAGGGCATCTCCTAGTACTGCCATGCCCTGTGATTAAAGTCAATGGAAAATTGCAACAACCCAATCCAAGCAGGACTAACAATGGCCCAGCATCTTCAGGAATGAAAGTTTTGGTCACCCCACCAGGCAAAGAACCACGGCCAGCTGAAGTGCTTGCTGAGGATAATTGGAAAATGGAATGGGTAGTGGAAGACGGTAGTGATAAGTATGAACTTTGACCATGTGACCAGTTACAGAAACGAGGACTGTAATAGTCATGAATCTTTCTTCCTTGTTTCATTATGAGTATGATTGTATATGTACACAAAACAAATTTCTTTGTTTTCTTCCCCAACCTTTTCCCCTATCATATGAAAAGCTGTATTAGTTTCATGTCATAATATTTAAGGATGCCAAGTTTAAGAGTGAATATTACCCAAGGACTTGCACCCTATTCTGTAGGGAATTAATGCGTTTCTGGTTGTACGCAGGAGAGTTGAACATTGTTAGGCAGAAATATATATGTATGCATGTCTGTTATTGTTTTTACATAGAGACTAAGTATGGTTTAAGATAATGTGTATGGTTGCTGAGTTGACAAGGGGTGGATGGTGATCGTTAGGCTAATGTGTCAACTCGGCCAGGTAATTGTGCCCAGTTGCTTGGTCAAGCAAGCACTGGGCTAATTGTAATACAAGGACATTTATGGACTCTAGTAACCAGTGAGTTTACTGCATAGATAGCTGATTACATCTACATCAATCAGAGAGATTGCTGTCAGTAATGAGTGACGCTTTATTCAATCAGTTGAATGCCTTAAAAGGGGGAAGTGATTTCAGCATTCAGAGAGAATTTCCCAGCTCGTCTTTGGACAGCCTGCATCTCCCAGAAACTCATCAAGGACCTTCATTGGACTTTCATCAGAGCTCCTGGTTTGCAGTCTGCCTGCGGAACCTGGACTTGTGCATCCCCATGGTTACATGAGAGACTCTTATAAAATCTTATGAAATTATTGACAGATATCTCCTGTTGATTCTGTTTCCCTAGAGAACCCTGACTAATACAATGAGGCATTAATGCTTCTTCATAACTCAATATCTAAGAAGACATCCCTAGTACAGATAGTCTCCTTTACATTAAATTTTTTTTTTGATGGGGAAGGTGGGGGTTTCAGCTGGTGTCAGAGGACTGATGCCAAAGCATTAGTTGAATTCCACTCAAGTATATCTGCTCTCTACATTTTCCATGTGATTTGGTAATCTGTTCATAATCTCACATGCTCACAATTAGAATAAGCTGACACTACTCTATTGTACCTAGCACTGAGTTCCCCTTTTGGAGTCACCAGTACTGTTCTCCAAAAGCTAAATGCAAAGGTCATGTGTCCAAGTCCTTAGCCAGCCATAAAAAACATTCTTCCTTCATGCGAAGGTTGCAAAAGCATGAAATAGTCACAAAAGGGTATTAAGAGTTCTTTTCCAATTAAGAAAATAACAGGATTGAAATGAGTCCATTTAGTAATCTGTGTGTACCCTAACTATCCAACTGCAATTATCATTATTCATTGTAGCAAGTCCCCTCTAAGTTATGTCTATTTCTTCGTCCTCTTCAACGTGTACAAATAATATGCCCATTGCTTTAAGTATTCAGTTTGGAGTGAATAACACTGGTGAGGGAGGTTCACCAATAGAGGCTGTAAGGACAGAGGAATTGCTGGTAGAAGGCAGAAAAGAAAAGTGTCGGTAAGGTGAACTCTGAGTCAACTCTGCCTTTTATAATTCAGAGTGAGAAACCATCAGTTACTGGGGAACCATTAGAATTAGTGAGTACAACCAATAAGAAGTGAGACATTGTAATTGCAGCTATTATGAGAGAACAGTTTGAAAATTGCCTAGGAGGAAACCACAGCCATTTCAGAAAGACTGAAGATATCTCAAGGCTGAGAGCTAAGTTTAATAGGAAGAGAAATATCTCCTTTAGTCAGGTAAATGAAACCTTAACTAGGTTATAAAGAAATAAACATAAATGTCTATAATTTGATTGGAGCTGTTAAAGGAGAATGAGATTTGGAGAATGTTTGTGAATAAATATTTAACACAATCAGAAGACTCTAGGCTAGAGACTGTTGCATTAATCAACTTAACTAGGGTAAAGGGAAAACGGAGTGCCAGTAAATAACGGAAGACCTCTGAATCCCATCAGAAACCCATATAAATGGTAGCAGGAGAAGAGTAGAAAAGACACTGATAGTAAAGAAGTTAGGATTGCAAATAAAGAAATATGCTCATTAGAAACTGGCTTTAAAAGATGCAAATAATATTTCTAGATGATAGCTTGGAAAATCTATCAAATTTTTAAATGCACATTCCCCTAGACCAGATGAGAATGTTGAATTTTACCTGAACCCTGTGATTCTGGAAAACAGCATAGGTTAAGATATCCCCACACATTGTGTTACTGTCCAAGATGTCTTAACTTTGCCTTAGCTTGACTAAACTTTAGATAGGCTTCTCTTTGTCTCTAGGCCCCTGACCTCCCTCACATTGGCCTTCAGAATCCAGATAGAACATATTCCACCTGGCCTTGACAACAAACTCATGAGATAACATTGTGTAATGGACACATGCCATTGCTTGACCTTCCTATGTGGAAGAAATAAGGGAAGTAGAAAATTACCACTAGGCAACACCTCAGTAGTAATTGTTGCGGTCAAAAACCACTGATGGATGCTAAAAAAATTAGTGTGTGAGAATATAATAACAAACAAGATATTTGCATAGTCTCAAGATTTTTTTCCACAGGACATTTATTAATTACAAAGCAAACAATGAGTAACTTTATAGAGGAGAAACCTGGCTGATGCCATCTTCTCCTTGTGATCAAAGTCAACCTTAGTAGTTGTAAGACATATTGACATCCTGTACCCATTGTATGAAACCCTGAGAAGGGCACAACATCAATTCTGTGGAATTGTTACCAAAAATGCAAAAACTCAATTTACTCATGAGAAAACATCAGCCAAACCTAGTTTAAGGGACATTCTACAAAATAACTGGCCTGGACTCTTCAAAAGTGTTAAAGTCATGAGAGAGAATGAAAGACTGAGGAACTGTCACAGATTGAAGGAGACTAAGAAGATATGACACCTAAATGTTATGAGGGATCCTGAATTAGATCCTAGAGCAGAAAAAGGACAATAGTGGGAACAATGGCCAAATACAGAAAAGACCTATATATTAGTTACTAGTATTGCATCAATATTAATTTCTTGATTTCAATAATTATACTATGGTTATGTCAAGTGCTAACATAACAGGAATGTGGCTGAAGGATATATGAAAATTCTATAAACCAGGAGTTCTTAACAAGGGGTTCATGAGCTTGAATTGAAATTCAAAAATACATTATTCTTGTTGGAACGTGTTGGTGTAGGTATGATATTTTATTAAATAATACACAGTATAGTTTGGACTTAGTAAGGAGTCTGTGGTTTTCACCTCACTGGCAAAGGGGTTCATGGAACAAAAAAGGTTAAGAACCCCTGCTATAAACTATATATGAACTATAAGTTCATAAAACTCAAAGCCTAAAAATAATTCAACATAAAATGTTAAAAAAGAACAAGGTATATCTGTAAACATTTATATAAAAAGAATGCCAAGACATATTAAGTTCAATAGAATGATAGGACAAATGTGGTAAAATGTTAATATTGGCAGAGCTGCGTACCTAGGGGTACAGGCATTTGGAGGTACAGTTCTCTGTATGGGGGTAATATTATTTTTGTAACTGTCCTGTAAGTTTGAAAGCATTTCAAAATAAAAAGTGAAAAAATTACAAGTTAAAAAGAATAAGGAACAATATAATAAATAAATAAATAAATAAATAAATAAATAAATAAATAAAATAAAATAAAATAAAAAGGACTGGGACTCCTCAGGAGCCTCTGGTCAAGACTGGAAATCATGAAACAATACAAGGGAATAGATGTAACATAACTCTCAGCAAATTGTTTCTATTTTGTCCTTTTCATTAAACAGAAAAGATCTCAAAGATTAATAAGAATTCAATTACAATAACTTTAAAATTTCTTAAAAAAAGGATACATCAAGTTTAAAAGAGTGAAAAAGAAAAGAACATAATGACTAGAATGGAATATAAAATATGATCTCTTGAGATTACTGATTTTTAATGTATGTAGAAGTTTTAATTAACTTTACTGTAAAAGTGTGGAAATGTATAGAGTTGATGGTAACACATTATAGTGAGTAGCAACTGGTTTATAAATGGGAATGTGGCTGGAAAGGGTAGTCTAGGGATGTAAGTGTCAACTGAAAGCAAGCTAGAGAATAATCTAGGGACTGAATAACACAGTGAACCCAGAGGTGGATGAGAATTATGGTTGATGGTACAGATGCAAGAGTATCCGTCTGTGAGCTAGAGCAGATGTACATCACTATTTCAGGGTGGTGGGAATGTGGAGAAGCATGGGAAAAATATAATTGGTGCAACCGATGGACTGTGGTTGCAGCAACACAGTAATATTCATGCATCTCTGCGAAAGATGTACTATGTTGATAATGAGGGGGCATGGAAAAAGTGTGCCAATGTACGCTATGGACCATGGTTGGTGGTAATAGTCTGATGATATTATCTCATAAACTGTAACAAATGTTCCACCACGGTGTGGTGTGTTGGTGAAGGGGTGTTGCATGGGAATTCTACACATGTGCATGATTATTTTGTAAGTTCACAACCTTCATAATAAAAATATATTTTTAAAAAATAGGGTTGGTTGGGGGGAAAATACAACAAATGTAAGATATGGACTATAGTTGATAGTAAGATTTTGATGATATTCTTTCATAATTTGTAACAAATGTCTCACAACAATGCAAGGTGTTGGTGGTGGGTTGATGTATGGGACCCCTGTATGATGTTATGCATGTTTGTTTTGTAAGTTCACAACTTTTACTCTATACTTATTGTTTATATATGTTCATATATGAATGCTATACATCAATAAATTTTAAAAAATATGGTCTTTTCAGAATGATATATGCATTTATATATATGTCTTTATATATCTATATATATAAATACATACACATTGAGTATGCTCATAGATTGTTTTGTTGTAAGGAAACACAAAACTGTTAAGACTGGTAACTTGGGAGGAGAGGAAATGGAAGTGAGAGAGGGGAGTGAGACTTCCAGTTTTCATTTTTCATTGAGTCTGAATTTGTGCACATATAGGATTATCTCAGCAGGAAATTGTGGCCCATTTTTTTGTTCTCTTTTTTTGTAGCTCTCTATATTAAAATAAATGAATAGAAGAAAATTAAAATAGTCAACATATAATTATTACCATACTATTTAAAGGTTTGCTCTCATAAGCATCATATCATTTGTAGAAGCTTTATGATATGGCCATTGTCTCAATCTCCAAACAAATCCTTATAACAGTCATACTCAGTCCTCTATGCTTCTATGCATCCTGCTTCCTCAGCCTGAAATGTTCTATAACCTACTCCTCAATCCATGAAGCCTTCCTCTAGTCTAGAACAGGGATTGGCAAACTTTTCATGTAAAGGAAAAAACAGTAAATATGGCTTTAGAGGCCACATGCTGTCCCTGTCACATATTCTTTGTTTTGCTTTGTATTTTATTTTTTAAAATGCTTTCAAAACGTAAAAAACATTCTTAGCTCACACTGGATTCCCATCCTGAGCGCCATCAACAAATTATTGCAGTATTCTAGACCTTATTCCATCTCTAGGTTGAATAAATAACACATGTCACATGTTATATACTGATATATTTTTAATAGCTATAGACGCTTCTGGGATTAACACAAACCAAATTATTTTTAAAAGCATTATTTGCTTCATAATTACTTTCTGAACTTATTAATTTTCTCAATCAATGAATACTAAAATTGCACGGTATTATGTGGAGTATCAAGTAAATGCTTTAATGTGGAGGAGTTCTCATGCAAGGACTCAGAAAATATATCTTCCTTTTAAAGTAGCTATTTAAGGTTGCACTTGAGCCAAACAAGAGAGGGAGCCAGGGCATCCCAGAGAGTAGATCAAACCCAGCAGAGGAATAAAGGAAAGTCCCAGAATGAGAAGTATTTCACAGACCTAGAGGAGAATCTTTTTAGATTAGAGCAGAAGGGTTTATTTTCCAGCCTCTGAAAAATACGCACTATGGCAAAAGGGATAGAAAAGCTTTGAGGGTTATGTAAGGAAAATAAGCAATTAAAACCTTGGGAACAAAAAAGCTGAATAAGAAAATCAAGTCTAAATATGAAGTAAACCAAATGGTAACATGATCTTGATCATCTAAAGGAGTATTCAAGGAAAGAGAGACAATTTAACCTTGATGATAGGAAAATTCATCTTTCAGTGGCCCAGGGTTTGTGACACTAGACTATAAAACAGAAAATGTTAACCTAACGTAGATCTTGTCCCAGCAGTAAATGACACTTATATATCATGATTATGTAAATCCTATTTATTGCTTTTCAATATTTGGATAACTTCCATAGTAAAGAATAGAGGAGTTGGTTGGGGTAGCAGAACAAAACGTAAATAACACCAATGAAATGTGTAACTGAAAATGGCAGTCTTGAAAGGGGGAAAGAGAAATAAAGAAAAGGGTGGTAGAATTTATTTCCTCAATTTACAGAGCAAGCATGAAGAAATGCCATCAAAAGTTGGCAAAACAAGAAACAGAAGTTACAAAATGTTATTTAAAATTACAATGATAATAAATGTTTTAAATATTTATGATTTAAATATATCTATATATTTATGTAATTGATAAATATGAAAATAATATATATTCTTTATCAAATATATTTATATCATAAAGCTATCAAACACTGGTAAAAAAGAGGAGAGGAGAGAGGGTAGCTAAGTGAGGTAAATTCTCATCTTTCACAGCAAATCAATAGAGCAAAAGTTATTAAATCAATAAATGGGGGTACGAGCAGATTATCTAGCCTAAAGGAAATAAATATAGAATGATTGATTTAAAAATGGTACAAAATGAAACTACTAATAAAATAGTAAAATCTCTAGCAAGACTGACAAAGAGAAAAAAAGCAGAGAAAGGAAAGAAAAAATGGAGAATGTACAGAAAAACAATTTTAGCAAAGAAAAAGGAGATACAACTACTTATAAAGTATTTTTACATGAAAGTAATACATATAAATAGCATTATGGCACCGAAATTGAAAACTTAGTTGAGAAGGACAATTTTCTAGAAAAATTAAAATAATTTGAATTGACTCAGGAAAAAAGAGAAATTCTGAATAAATTTGTAACCATTAAAATAATTAAATTGGTAGTCAAAAGTCTACCCCCTTCCCCATACCCCTTTACTTCAGGCCTATAGGGTTTTAATTGAAGATGTTACTGATCTTTCAAAGTACAGATATGCCCATCTTATGCAATTTGTTAAAAGAAGAAAAGCCACCAACTCATTTTATGAGGCTATATAATCTTGATACCAAAACAGAAGATTTAAAAAATTAAAAGAAAATCACACTTATCAACATGGATTAAATATGCATAAGCAAATGTATCAGTATAGTATAACTACTGTCTAATAGAAATATGAGCCATATAGTAATTATAAATTTTCTTCTAACCATATAAAAAGTAAAAAGAAACAGGTAAAATTAATTTTAATAACTTTGATGCTATACATCCAAAATATTATTTCAACCTGTAAAAAACATAAAAAATTATTAATGAGATCTTTTACATTCTATTTTTCAGGCTAAGTTTTAGAAACCTGATGTGTATTTTACATGTTTAACACACCTCAATTTGTTCTACTCATATTTCAAATGCTCATTAGCCACATGGTAGCTAATAGTAACTATAGTGGACAGAATATATATATATCATACACATATACTTATATATGTGCATATAAACAATTAAAATTCAGTTATATGTATGTGTAGATAAATATGTGAACAAGTCAAATTCTATTCCATATATGTGTAGTTTCAAATACATGACATACATATTTCTATCTCTATTTGGATACACGCACACACAACACAAATATGCATACACACACACATATATATATATATATATACATAAAATTACAATTTATCCCAGGAATGCAAGAGTGGTTCAAAATCAGAAAATCTATTAATATAATCCACCATATTAATGGATTAAAAGAGAAAATTATCTGTTTAACAAATTTATGGCTGTTTTCTTCTTAGAGTTATGTAATTTTTAACTCTTACATTTAGGTTGATGATCCATTTTGAATTAATTTTTGTATACGATGTGAGGTAGGGATTCAACTTCATTCTTTTGCATGTGTATATCCTGTTGCCCCAACACCATTTGTTGAAAAGTCTACTCTCTTCTTATTGCCCTTGTTGAAAATCAAGTGACCATAAATTTAAGGTTTATTCTGGACTCTCAATTCTATTCCATTGATCTACAGTTTTATCTTCATACCAGTATCACTTGGTCTTGATTACTGCAGCTTTGTAGTATGTTTTGAGTTGGGAAAGTGTGAGTCCTCGAACTTTATTCTTCTTTTTCAAAATTGTTTTGGCTTTATTCCGGATCCCTTGCATTTTTATATGAACTTTAGGATCAGCATGTCAACTTCTGCACAAAAGGCAGCTGGAATTTTGATAGGGATTGGATTAATCTGTATATCAATTTGGAGAGTATCGCCATTTTAACAACATTAAGTCTTCCAACAAATGAACATGGATGTCTTTAATTTATTTACCTTTCTTTAGTTTTTTTTTAATGGTGTTTTGTAGTTTTGTGTACAAGTCTTGCATTTCTTTTGTTAAATTTATTGCTAAGTATTTGTTTTTTTATGTTATTGTAAATGGAATTGCATTATTTCATTTTTGGATTATTTTTAATAATTAAGCAACTTTTAACAAATTTGCAAAACAATTCAATGGAGGAAGGATAGTCTTTTCAACAAATGGTACAGTAATAATTGATTCTCCATTTGCAAAAGAGAAAGAGAGAGAGAGAACCTTGACCTATATCTCAATATCTCATAACCTCTCAAAAATTTACTCAAAATGGATCATAAACCTAAATCTATAAACTAAAACTGTAAAACATATACAGGGATATATAGGAGAAAATATTTTTAACTTGGGTTAAGCAAAGAGGTCTTACATATAAAACCAAAAGCATGATCCATGAAAGAAAAAAATTGATAAATTGGACTTCATTAAAATTGAAATATTTTGCTCTGTGGAAGATACTGTTAAAAGAATGGAAAGACAAGTCATAGATTGGGAGATAATATAGGCACATCACATATGTGAGAAAGGACTGGTACCCAGATTATAATATAAAAAGAATTTTTAAAACCCAACTATAAGAAAACAATCCTGTAAACCAAAGAAATCAAAGATTTGATCAAACATTTCCCCAAAGAAGAAGATATACAAATGGCAATCAAGCACATGCAGAAATGCTGAATATCATTTGTTATTAAGTAAATGCAAATTAAAACCACTATGAGGTACCACTACATACCTATTGGAATGGCTAAACAAAACCTGACAATACCAAGTGCTGGTGAGAATGTTGGGCAGTTTCTCATAAAATTAAACATACACTTATCATATGACCAAAGAATCCCACTCCTCAGTGTTTACCCAAGAGAAATGAATATTTACCTACACATAAGGACTGATATGTGAATGTTATCCAAAATAGTCACAATTATTCACAATAGTAAAAAACTGGAAACAACTCAATGTCCTTCACTGGTCAAAGAACAAACTGTGGAACATCCACACAATAGAATGTCATGCAACAATATTAAAGGATCACCTGTTGAGATACACAACAAACATATTATGCAAAGTGAATGAATCTAACTCAAAAGGCTATATACTTTATGATCCTATTTAGATATGGCATTCTAGAAAAGCCAAAGCTGTAGAAACAGGTTAAGGGTGGCCAGAGGGTGTGATAACAAAATGGCAGCACAAGGAAGTGTTCTGTAACTTGATTCTTTGTCAAAACACATAGAACTACACACCAAAACCAGTAATTTTTACTGTATAAATTTAAAAAAATAAATTTATAATAATACATTTAATAGTTTTAAAAATTAAAAGCGAGGAGAAAATGAAGACAAAAATTTTGAGAGAATCTGCCACTTAGCAGACCTGTACTACAAGAAATTCTAATGGGACTTCTTCAAGCTTAAGGAAAATGATCCCAGGTTTCCACAGATATAAGAAGGGATGAACAGTAAATTATAGGGATGAAAAGATGTATGTATATGAGGGTAAATAAGAATATTGATTGCTTTAAATAATGGTGATGATGATGATGGTGATGATTTCTTGGCAGGTTTATAATAAATGTACAAGCACAGTTTTGGCCACTGATACGAAAAAGGTTTAAATGGAGTTAAAGTGTTTTCAAGTCTCTTGTATCGTGTAGGAAGCATTAAAAGTACTGATTTAAGGTAGACTGTTAAAAGTCATGGATGACTACGGAAATCTGTATGGTGACTAAAGAATTATACAAGAATTTATAATTAAAATGCTAATAGAGGAGAAAATGATATAACAGAAAATCCTTGATTAATCCAAAAGAAGGAGGAATAGAGGAATAAAAAGAACAGATAGGACAAACAGAAAACAAACAGCAAAATGACTAATTTAAACCCCATCTATTTCTATAATTTCATTAATTGTAAAAAGACTGAATAACCCAATTAAAAGACCATAATGGTTAGACAGCATTAAAAAAATCTATATGTTATAAAAGTACACTTTAAGATAAGGAAAAAGGCTTTTTGGGGGTGGATAATGTGGAAACTTTTAAATATGGATTAGGTATTACTTGTTATTAATGAAATAGTATTGATTATTTTAAGTTTGGTAATGATATTAAGCTCATATGGGGAAAATGTCCTTTGTTTTTAAGAGATGCACATTGAAGAAATTCCATGATGTATGTATTTTATTTTAAATATTTTGTCAAAAAATAGGGCAAAATGCTAATAATTATTCAAACTAGGAGGTGGACATTAGGATATTCATTGTATTATCCACTACATTTTCTGAGCATTTGAATTTTTTTCTCAATAAAAGCCAGTAAAAGTGACAACAAGAAAAAAATTATAGGTAGAAGACCAAAATGTAAAAGTTAAAACCATTTAGAGGAAAATACAGCAGAATGACTTTGGAATCATGAAGGAATCTTTAAACACGCAAACAAAAAAGCTCAAACTATAAAGAAAAAATTGCTAATCTGATTTAAAATTAAAATCCTTTGTACAACAAAATACCATTAACAAAGAGAAATGACAAAGCATAAAGTGAAATTCATATAACAAGTTACCTATTAAAAGATTTCAACCTCACTAAAAACATAAAAATGCAAATTAAAATGATTTGCCATTTTACATGTTAGATTGGCAGAAATTAAAGTGCCCAACAAAACCAACTGTTAACAAGGATAAGGAGCTACAGGAACTCTGATACACGACTAGTAGGACTGTAAATTGGCACAACCACTTTGGAAAGCAATTTGGAAAAGTGTAGCTGAGTTAAATATGGGAAAAATAGAGATAACTCAGAAATTCCACTTTGAGATTTATATACAGAGACATTTTTTCACATGTGTTCAAGGAGAAAGAACAAGAATTTTGATTGCAATGTTGTTTGAAATAACAGCAAGTTAGAAATAACCTAAATGTCCATTATGGAGAATAGATAAGTAATTTAAAGAGAATGAACCAGAGATACATATATTAACAGAGATAAATCTCAAGAACATAAGGCAGAGGAGGAAAAAAAGTGAGTTGTAGAATGATATATGCAGTACGATAATATTTACATCGAGTGTTAAAATACACAAAATACTATTACTCATTTATTATGGAAATATTTATATAATATACCATATATAGTATAATATATAATATGTCTTTAAACTATACTATATTATACTATATATATTATTATATATGTGTGTGTGTATATATATATACATGTTAATATTAGTAAAAGAAAATGAAGGGATATAGTAAACAAATAAATCCAGGATAGTGGTTGCCTCTGTGTTAAGACAGAAGTTAATAGGATTGGAAAGGTGGCGAGAGGGACTGGGGGAAGAGGTGGGAAATGGGGCATTTCATAAGCTCCTCTGTACTATTTGAGTTTTTACCTTATTTATTTATAACCATGCTAATATTATTATTTTTTTGTCTATCTGTTTTAATGTAAGTGATCTTATACTAGAAAAGATTGAGGACCACCTCACAGACTCTGAATTCTTTGATGCCTTCATCTATTTGATCTTGTGTCTCAGCCTTGCTGTTATGCTGAGCACACAGTAGATACCATTACATACTTATTGTTTTATTTTATTTCCTAAAACTATTATCCACCCTTATCTCTCTGTTTCCTAAACTTTGGCCACAAATTTACTCTGCAACCTTGGACAAATCATTTAACACTTATGGTTTCTTTGTTTTACAAATGCTAATAATAATGCCATCTTTCCTCCTTCACAAGGCTATTTCAAGTTTCAAATGAGAATATGGATACTAATTTTCTTGAAAAGTATAAAGCATACACAAATTGAAAAAATACAGAAGACTACTGGAAGAGTTGCAAGATTTCTCAAGACATCATATCACCTAATCATACACAATCCATCCTTTTCCAAAATTTATCAATGACCATAGAAAAATCTTATTTCCATATATATGATTTGAAGTCTCTGAATATGGTTTGTTGTTCGGACGGTGGTGATATTTTGGTTAGGGATATTCTGGATACTGGCTTCTGTCATCATAGTTTAAAGACATTTCCTTGGGAAGAACTTTCTTAAGATGCCATGATGACACACTAACCAGTTTTTTTGGAAAAGGACTCACGGAGCCAGTGATAAATCTTACTGTATGGCAGTAAGAAGTATACCGCTTTTTACCTGACTTAAAACAATTTTGGCTCTTGGACAGACCCAGCTCTCCCATGAGTGAGGAGGGTGAGTGCTAAATAATTATTATACAGAGATAGGGGGCATCTCTCCAAAGACTGTGATTCTGATAGGGAGCTATAAAGAGATGGCCCACGGAAGGAGGGAGAGGGTTAAGGAAAGAAATCACCAAATACTTGCTGGCGCTGAATTAGTCACTTGAGTTCTGAGTGTATTCAAAGATGAGACATGGTCCTTGGTTTCAAGGAATTTATTAGGCTGAGACATAGTGACATAGTTGGACACAACCAGCAGATTATCAACAAGGGATAGAATAATGAGACAGAAACATATGCACTAGGCATGGTGGTCACATATAAAAAACACACTTTTTATTATATTATTATTCTTTTGGATATGAAGATGGAATGTTGTTGCTAAGCATGAAGAATCTCTATCCAGAAAAGACATAGATGGAGCAGTCCCTTTGCTTGAACCAATGGAATAGTGAGACAGCATGCACTTACTGATTTATATCCTAAAGTGCTCAGAAGTAGTCAAAGTGGTCTTTCTGGGTTCCAGGGAGTCCCCAACTTACAGCTTTGTCATGTTCTAAAGACTCACTTGTCAGTCAGCTGTTGGAACCTTAGTATATATTTTCACATAGAAACAAAGCAACAAATGGGGGTCAAAACTCAGACCAGACAAGAATGGTTGTACAAACCCATTCTGCTTTTGAATTTATAATTCTAATGGTATAGTAGAGTTCCCAGGTAACAATTTACCTGCGTGCATGCATGTGTGGGTATTCTGAGCTTGAGCAGGACATTTCAGGATCCTCTTTCTCTGGATACAACCCCTCAGATACCAACTGCTGCTCTGTGGATCCACCACTGTGTACTGAGGCCACACTTCCCATCTACTGCCCTCTGTCCATGACCGAGCACGAAGGCCAAGGATAATAAGCAGGACTGTTTCAGCAAGTCGTAAGACTCCTCCTACAGGCAACACTGTTTTCAAAACTCCCCATTAGCGCTGACTGAACCGTTTTTGGAATTGTGCTGTAGCCTGAGACTCCTCCTGATCTAGTCTCCTTTTTCTCCTCTCTCCACAGATGTTATACTGGTCTGAAAGCTGCCCCCCTGCAACTCCCAATCAATATCTGGCACCCTACCTTGGTGTGCACCTTTTGGAAGACCCAAATTACTGCAGTTTGGTCCAAGAAAACAAGCAGGAAGAATGGGAATAGTAACTGGCCCACGCACCACCTGGGGAGCAAAGTAGATACCATATTGAATGGTAGGTAGGGAATCAATAGTCCCTGGCAAAAGGTGATGGCCCATCTGCTTAAGATTTCACTGGTACTGACCTGATAAGAAATCCAGGTATTGAAAGTTATTCCCCAGGTACAAATTCTAGAGACAAAATATAATTAGCAAACAGTATCAAATATTATAATTACCTTTGAGAGGTTGGAATTCTGAATTTATTAGACACCAGAGGGTCCAAGAGAGAATTCTTCCAGTTTTAGCTGACTTTTCTTGGGACATTAGGTTGAGGTAAACTAAAGAGGACTGTTACTGATTCAGAAAATTCATTTCCTCTTCTTGCAGAGGCCCTTAACATCTATTTTACCTACTCTCCATTTAAAAGCTTACATATGGTGGTCAGTTTCCCAAATCCTAGCAGAGGTATATGAATCTCCACCCAGAAGTCAAGTATATTCTATCTATCAGATGTATTTAATTCAGTAGGGACATAAGCAAGAACCTATTTCTTTACAGTTCATTTATTTTTCTACTATTATATACTTTCCTTATATTTTCCTGGATGTATTGTTTCTGTAATTTTTTTATTTATTAGAGAATTGTAAGTTTACAGAAAAATCATGCAGAAAATACAGAGTTCCCATATACCACCCCCCTTTACACACACATTTTCCCTATTATTAAAAATTTGCATTAGTGTGGTTCTTGGTTACAATTGATGAAAGTATATTATTATAATTGTACTACTAACTATAGTCCACATTTACATTGGGGTTCAATGTTTGTGTTGTATAATCTGATGTGCTTTTTAAAAAAGTTTTCTTCTAGTAACATATATACAACCTAAAATTCTACCTTTTAACTACATTCAAATACATAATGCAGTGATATTAATTAAATACAAACTGTTGCACTACTATCACCATCATCCATTACCAAAACTTTTCCATTACCTCAAACAATTCCAGAAGAATCAAAAGCAGGGACTCAAACACATATTTGCACGATATTCATAGCAGCATTATTCACAATAGTCAAAAGATGGAAGCAACCCAAGTGTCCATCAACAGACGAATGGATAAATAAAAATTTATGTACATTTATTGTACATAAATGTAAAATATTATGTCTGCAATATTTTTCAGACATAAAAAGGAATGAAACTTTTATACATGCTATAACATGCATGAACACTGAAGACATCATGTTGAGTGAAACAAGTCAGATACAAAAGGACAAATATTGTATGAATTCACTGATATTTCCCTGGTCATATGGTAATTCTATACTTGTCTTTCTGAAGAATCCCCAAACTGTTTTCCACAGAAACTGCACCATTTTACTTTCCCACAACAATGAACGAGTGTTTCTCTTTTTCCACAACCTCTCTAACACTTATTTTCCTTTTTCTAATAGTAACCATTTTACTATCTCATTGTGGTTTTCATTTGCATTTCCTTAATTTCATATATCTTCTTTGGAGAAAAGTCTATTCAAATCTTTTTACACATTTTAAAATTGGG